>JAECUM010024657.1:0-31141 GCA_016617855.1 Megalonaias nervosa
GAAACATTTTTGGAGTGTCACCTAAATAGCTTTTCCTCTCGATGTAAATTACACCATGGATTGATCAGATTATATTTTACTCTAAATTTACTGAAAATATTTCTTGTCCTTGGATTTGGGTTGGTGTTACCCACCCACCCTTTTTTATCCATAGCAGCATCGATTACTGTCTTAAAATCACAATCAATAGCAAGTATCCCGGCACCAAATTCCCCTGTATACATCGTTCCAAATTTTGTATACAACCAGGATCATTTGTATTGGGCCCATAAACGTTTATAAAATCTTCAGTACTTTATTGTACTATAATAATTCTCCCACTCATGACTTCACTAGAACTGCTTATCTTTAGCTGAAATTTAGAATCAAAGAGAATAGCTACCCCCAGATATCGTTTAATACTAAAGCAGGAAAATTGCTTCACGGCCCCTTTCGTTTTGTCCAGAGACGCCAGACATAAATTCCAATGTGAGTTTCTTGCAGATGTTACTACTCTTTGATCGTAAACTAAGTAACAGAAAGAAGCAATCAATAAATAATTTAATTCTCAAACTTACAAAGTGATAATTTAAGAGGAATTTATAATATTGTGATTTAAATAAAAAATAATCCCTAATGTTCTATCACAAGTCCATAAGTATAGAATGTTCCGAATGAATTCCACTAATCTTGAATGTGCCGATGTACTAATAATCTTGATGTATCACAATTATATAACTCAGAATCTCCTTGAATGAGTCCTAAATAACCCAAAATATTGTTTTTTATCTTGTCACATTTTGTTTCCTGGGGCGGGAGTAGGAACTGTCCATATAGTTAAAAAATATTGCTTTCCATAATATGAACAAAATAGTCTGCCTAATCTGTAAATGGTCATACCTTTTTGCATTTACTTGAAATACACGATTATTTTACACAAGGTTCACCTGAATTATCTTGAAATGGGAAAGGAGCAAAGAAAAGCTACCAAAGAAAATGAGAGTTAACACGGAAAGGACGTAATAAACAGGAAGAATTTATATATGACTGTTTACAGTCTATACCATTCTATGTACAATTCGAACTACACACAACCTAATATCAATGGAATGGTAACGGGAAATTACATATAGCTAAAATACCACAGAGGGGTGAATCGATTTGTGTATTTGTGCTGATAAACTGTGGTAACGTTCCTTTTTGATTCATGACAGTATTGAATATTTTAATGTAAATGAAAACAACAGACCATTTTAAATTATTGGAACAATAAACATGGCGTAAAGGCATCGGAAAGACAAAGAGGGGTTGGTGGGTGCTTATAGACATATACGGCCATTTAAGATGTATACATAGAGCAGGATCATACGTATCTTTTAGATCAATGCATAAAATCCTGGCATACAAAAAGGACAACATAAACAAATCAAACTTCAGAATAGTTTTAACATATGAAGGTACACCTCATAATCTGAACCCATATTACTGCATACGATTTTATTATATGCTCATTTTTGTCTCCGTTAAGTTTACATTGTCTGAATCGTGCAATATTTTACGATATTGAACATCTTTATATTGCACGCACGTATACGACACGTGTCCCCAGTAGTGGTATAGTGTATTAGGAACTACTTTGTAAACAAATCATGTACACTCGTGTAGTAGACGCTCTACGATTTGGTTGATTAAATTTGTTTCTGAATGAACTAAAGCAGTTTCGTGGATTACCACATGTCAGCTGCTTTGCAATATTCCGCGTTAACATTTTTGTTACAGTATTTCGGATTTAGGCTAGCAATAGATGTCAGACAGGTCATAAAATTGCTGGGGTCCCTACAAATAGCATGCAAGTGAAAGGCATAAACGTGTCTTTTTTAGCTTGTAATAAGAATAGCAAAAATATACTTACAGTTTTACATCCTGAATTTCCGAAAATGTACTTTCTTAGTTCTGCAAATCCGAATTATATGAGCTATGTCATGGGTTCTCAAGCTTGATTACACATTTCGAAATTGTACTGTAATTTTGACTACATTCCAAGTGCAATAACATCCTCCTTACTGTACTCAAAATAAAATGAACATTATATTCCATGGAGTCTTTTTGATAATTACAATTGAAAGAGTTCATTTTTTTCCCACATATGATTCCAAATATTCAATGACAGAACAGAAACACACATGCAGATGAATCAAGAGGCTGCTCCATCGCTGCACAAATCAGATGTTACTTCATGTAGAATTGATACAGATAAATCCAGTCCATAATCACAAAATTTAGTAGAATCGACAAAAATACCAAAATCCATTCATTCCAGACCAAATGGAAAAGTTGCTGCAGTGCGCATTATTCACAATATGACTCTAAATTTCAATTTTAAGTAGACCAAAACGACAATTTCTTTTGAAAATGGTGTCCAACTCGAGACTAAGTTCAAATTTAGCTGGGCGGGATTATGTGCGCATTAATATTGTTGTTGTGTACTAATGAATCTTCGCTTGAGTATTTAGTTCGGAATACAGCAAAACTTCAGTTACTTTGTTTCTTGTAGTGTACTTTTATTTATATAATTAAGCCTTAGGAACAATAAGAAAATGAGCATATAATACAAAGGTTACTGCATTTGCATGGGAAAATATGAACTCGTTTTGTCTGATAGATATACTGCACTGCCAAGGTCGTGCAGTATATCTATCTGAGAAAAAAAAATCCTCGTTCATATTTCCCCATACAAATGCAGTAACCTATAAATGCATGTATGACGATCAAGTCCTGGACCTGATCACGGCACCCATTCGACGCTTTACTGTCTTCATTACACACTTCTTAATTTTGTTCATGTCTGGGCGAAGCGCAGGAGTGGGCCTCGACGTCGCTGGCGAATCCATTTGGTCACGGTTGAAAATTTAATTTTATTGCCGAAATTAAATAATGTCTTACACTTTGATAATTCTGAAAGGACAAACTCTGTACATGTGGCTGTTTGGTTAGTAACTGCTAGCAGTGTAGAGAGTGTTATTTCTAGATCAGATTACGGTATTACACGTTTCCTAAATTTGAAGGTAAATATACCTTTTATTGCTGGAGTTTTGACATCGTGCAATCAGTGCCACCTTGTGCGGCTACGCCTGATGGTTTGGGTTGGTAACCACCTTATATTGTCCAACTTAAATGGGATTAGTTTTGTATTTCGAATCGGATGGCGTAAATCCTTTCGCTTACATTTTCTGACAATAAGCTTACGTAGTGGGATCTGATGGTCTGGACTTAGGACCATCTTATAATCTTTATTATTATGGCCTGGTTAACGGGACCTATGGCCAAGTGAATATTAATGAACCAAGCATTGCAGCTTTGTGCGACGGGGCCTGATGGTCTGGGCTTACGTCCATTATATTGCTTAAGTTTTCTTTACCGGACGAGAGCGTATGGGGGGAGGCGTTACATGGTTATGGGACTTACCCATGGTTGTCAATTTTATGGAAGGCAGACTTTCTATCGCCCGGAAGAATGGGATTGGCTCGCACATACCACAAATCATGTCTCCTGGTGTGAATGATCTACCAATCTCTTACCCCGGGGCGGACATCCTTCTCATCCAGTTTAGACAGATGGAATTTGCGTATTACAAGCATTTTACGGTGGTTTTGTTGTTTGTTTGCTATTGTTTCTTGTTTGTTTTTGTTTTTTGTTGTTTGTTTTGGGTTTTCTTGGCGTGTCCCTGCTTGGGGACAGTCCAGATCGCTTGACACTAGGTCGGTCTCTTTGACAAGGTGAACTGGCTATTGGCTATCCTCTAAAGAGGGGGCGAGTTCTGTCTACTTTGTGTATTAAATTTCTATTCTAGCTGAGGATTATTTTTCGTCTTTTCCCAATAACAGAAAAGTATTCCAAGACATTTTTTATGTATCGAGTTGATATTTTTATCCTGACTTTAAGAATTCTGAGTATGTTATTGGAGCATGGAAAATTGTTTTTCCTGGAATTTGCATCTTTCGTCGTTCGGCCATACTAGTGAACGCACTGCTTTAAATGGAAAAAGCATTGACGTGATGGTAAACATCCCTCCTATTCCATACGCAGACGAGAAGGAAACTATGGCTAAGATCGATAAAGAGTAATGTGAAAGTGCATTTCCATACAATTTTAATTTTAAAAAAGACATGATAACACCATTTCGTTTTTTTTCGAACAACATGTTGAATAAGAAGCTTCTCTAACAAAAATATAAACAAACAATATTAAATATGAACGTATTTACAAGGAGGAAAACGTTTTGGAGTCAAACGTGACTTCAAATGATCTAAGGCACAGCCATTTTACTATCGATGCATACTTCGTTTCGGAGCTAAAGACAAGATAGCCATAATGTTTACAAAACCATCTTTCGAGTTCATTATTTCTGGGGTACTAACAATCAAATCAAGTCACTAAATGTTCTAACAGATATCCCAGACTACGTTGATGAAGAAAAACATTGTCACATACCAAAGAATATGATCCTTGTAATCTCATATTATTGAATGGAGCCTATACAGCATTTCTTCTCATAATGTTCCAGGAACCAAAATATTCTATACTGTGATTGTTTGGAAAGTAGACAGCTACCCAGTGGGTTTGTGGTCGATGACTGTCGTCTGTTTTGATCACATATAATTGAATTTCCTTAGGTTTGCGATGAGGAAGTTGACTTTTAGAACACAGACGGATTCCAAGAAGCTGTGTATGAACTGTGAGAAGGTAATGAAGTTCCAAGATATCCAATTCATTTTTTCTTATTTTTCACAAGTAGTGATAAGCCATCGATTTAGACCTAACTTTTCCATGAAAACCTCTGTCAAGATGATGAACACGGCAGTCTCCGTACCCTATTGCAAGAGAGTTTTGATGTGTTTGGTCTTTAGAGAAGTGATTGGAACTAAGGAATGGTCAGGCAACTCTTCAAAATTTCTTTTCTGCAATGAAGCACACGTCTCCTCCAACTTTTGTTCTCGAGTCATTAACATAAATTTGTTTTATTCTGTCTGACTAGGATAGATTTTATATCCATAACAATGTTCTCTGGTGAGACGTGTAATTCTTTCAGCCATGCCATGAGCAAAACAGATGAATAAATGTTGTTCTAGTTCTGGTCTGCTTGACATCATGGCAGTATGTTTGTCTTTTTCTTATGGATCATAAACATCCTCATCTCCATAGGTAATTCGTTTTCCATCTTTTCTTTTCTAATAGTCTATGATCACTTTTCTCAAACTGCTAATTTCCAGAGTATTGCCAAAATATGCAAACTAGATGACATTCCCTGTACTGGCCTGAAATAATGGAAACTGAAGTTATACACGAAGTTCGCCCATTTATACATGGTCAAAATGTCCTTCGTCGCTGCGTTGGCCTGGGGTGAAATTAAATCCCCACAAGGAATAGCCTCCTGCATAATCGTCGTGCGAAATACCATGGCTGCTGTTTGTACCTAACTGTCTTGAGGCTTCGCGGTGTCAAATAATATGTGAGGATTTTTTGCTAGGCAAAGTTAGGTTCAAAGAGCCTGGCCATCTCGGGTTACTTCTATCTTTATCTTGGTCACTTTGAAGTGTCGGAACTTGAAAGGATTTTAATTGATAAAACTGTTTAGAGCCACACTTCCTATTATGTTCTAAAAAACAGTGTTGAACCCACAAAAACATATTCAATTATAATTCAGTGAGATTATTCCTGTTGAACATGGACATGTGTATGAATGTGGATATTATAATAATAAGCTCTGCACAACAGTTCTGATGAAATTTTTTAATGTGTAATGAAGCCAATTCATGAGCAAGCATGCGTAATGTATACTACTGTATTTGTATTACCATGTCTCATTTACTACATGGCTTAGTATATATTTTACTGTGTTGCTTGTGATGAGGAGTCGTAGAACTCGTTGTGGTTTTATGTAAAACATACACTGCAGTCAATGGTAACATTGGATAGGAAGATGGTACTGCTTTACTTGCACTGAGGGACCAAAGCTTTGGGACCAACGGGTATGCAGAGATTTTTGTGGGATCCTTTGGCAGAGAAGAAGTGCAGGCCATGCGTTGTGGCTCCTTGACTATTTGACAAGAGCTGTGGAACTGGAAATACACTGTAATCATCAACTGGATGCCAAGACATACATGTTCTATTTGGAATCAATATTCAATATCACTAGATTAGTGAGATCAGTAATTCAGTATCACTATATAAGTGAAAATCAATAATACACATATATCCTACTTGTGGATGACACATTATTCATATTTTTGTACAAATTCTATACTTTGATCACCCTTGGTGGCAGAATCATACTTTTAACAGTTGTGCATAAATCCTGTACTTTGGTGCCTTTAATATATATAATCATGCTGTTTGTATCTGTACTTAAAGTCTATATACTGATCATCAAGGGTGACAGATACATATATAAATCATAAGTTCCATAGATAAATGTAGTTAATTTATCTGAAGGACCAGGTGATGTTGAAATCACATGCAGGTTTGTCAAAGAAAACAAAAACATCTGCCAGTTTTGTAACAATTTATTAACCTGCATGTTGGTCATTTTGCCTCCAACATAGTATGTTGGGAGTGAGGGCAGGACAGAAGGATATACATTCATGTAAGTGTTCAAGGAATGAATGAATAATGAAAACTATTATAAATGAACATAATCTTTAACAAGTCAAGGTGCCAAAAGATCACAAGTACTTTGTGTTACTGTCAAATTTTGCGTAGTCACAAATCACTGTTGAATCTGAGGGTGAAAGACACTTTACCCAATTTAGGGTATTCAAATTAAAACACCTTGTCCAAAAATATGAAGAGTTGGTGACTTACTGTGTATACTCACCTATCTGTCATAAAAGGAAAAAAGCATGATGTAGTTATGCAGAATTATACTGTACCCTATTCTGCAAAATATTTAAATGATTGGTTCTTTAATTTTTATATTAATAAATATTACTCAAGATAAATATCAAAATAGAAAATAATTTTACAACCAAAGCAAGCACAAGAAATGTCTACTCTATTGCCGCATGCAAACTATTTAAAATTTGTATATTTGTATATAATTTGTATATTATTATTGCTTAAATATGACAAAGCAAATGCAATAGATAATTTTCATCCATAAGACACTTGCATATAAATGTACATTTGCATTTAAGAAATGTTATGCTTATGCATAGAAAAGCAACAATTTGTATTTAAGAAAAAGAATTCATTGTAAGCACAGAAACTAACAATGTCATAAATGGTATATTTTTAAAAAATGAATAACTGTTTTACTGAAAACATGTAAAAAGAATTTGTTGTATTATCACTTCAAATGTAAGTGTCAATTAAAATAAAAATATCCTTAAACACCTAATGAAATCTGTATGGTATATATCACCCTGATAGTAAGTGTATATTAAACAAGAGACCAATGTGGGCCTGAGACCACTCACCACAGCCTAATGCAAGAGCAGTTAGCCAGGTAATCTGCACCAGTTTGTTTTTTAGTGTTAAATTTGGTCCAATTCAGTTGAGCTCTTTTTGAGAACATGCAGTTTGAAGGATCTTTTTATTTTTTTTTTATTTTTGACTCCATATTTGATGGGAGATGTGCATCAGTTGTTACAATTTAATAGGCCTTATGACACAGCACTTTGCATCAGTTCCAATTTTTACAGGCCTATGACTTAATGCTCTATGTCAGTTGTTACAATTTGATAGGCTTTATGACTGGATCCTCTGCACTGGTTGTTACAATTTGAAAGGCCTTATGACTGGATGCTCTGCATCAGTTTACAATTTGATAGGCCTTATTACTGGACGCTCTGCATTAGTTGTTACAATCTGAGAGGCCTTATGACTGGATGCTCTGCATCAGTTGTTACAATCTGAAAAGCCTTATGACATGATGCTCTGCATCAGTCTACAATTTGATAGGCCTTGTGACTGGATGTTCTGCATCAGTTGTTACAATTTGATAGGCCTTATGTCACAACACTGTATATATGTTACAATTTTTATAGGCCTTATGACAGGATGCTCTGCATCAGTTGTTACAATTTGAAAGGTCTTATTACACAACACTCTGCCTAGTTCTTAAAATTGTTATAGGCCTTATGACTGGATGCTCTGCATCAGTTGTTACAATAGGATAGGCTATATTACAGAATGCTTGAAAAAATTTGGTGAAATTTTATTATGCTGTTCTTGAGAAGATGTTCAAAAATTTAAAATAATAGTCAAATTTAACAGTGGACTGACATCAACTGTGTAAATGTGAAAATCCTTAAAATCAGGATGCCATATGTTAAATTTGGTTAGATTATGTTGGTCAGTTTTTGAGCAGAAGTCATTTAAAAACCTTTTTTATCTATTTTGCCTCACAGCTGCCATGTCTACCAATTTAACAGTGAACTGGCATCATTTGCATAAATTAGGAAGGCCTTCATGACAAGTGCTTTTGGTCAGAACTGACTTTAAGATTTTTCTATTTTATGTCACAGCAGCCACATTTAATGACAGACAGGCATTATATAGTGCCAACAAGATTTTTTTCCAAAGTCCATTGGGGTTTTTTTTATATGAAGTCGAATGAAGCCAATGTTGATGAAATGAAAACACAACAAAATCAGGGCCATACTGTAATCCCATTTGGCCTTAGGAATACACTTGCTAGAATGCAAGCAGAATACAAATTGGAATGACATGCAGACTAATTTTGCAGTAATATTTTCAAACATAGAAATACATGTACATATCTGTACCTGCTTTATCTTTTTTCTGCATTAGTAACTGAATATATATCCATCCATATATTAGAGTTTGTAAATATTTACTTTTAACAATTTTATGAAGAAAAAAAAGGACTGAATGGCAATATGGCAAATTTGATTTGTGTATACCAGCATCAAGACAAAATTATTACAGTACAATGAATTTTGCTGAAGTTCACCTTTTATGACCAATATGTTATTTGATTATCTTAGTGTGAATAGAACCATAATATTTTAACAGTGAACATAACTTTAATTAAATACTAAGAAATAGTTCTAAAATGACACAGCACTCTATACAAAAATTAGAAACCTAAAAATATATACCATGCACATGCTCAGGTATGCTATTTACTTTTGTGTTTTAAGGCACAGCAATATAAGTAGGCTATATTGTGCTGAGTCAATAAGCATATAGTGCTTTCTCAATACCATTGAGTATTAGCCAACCCGGCAGATCCAACAGTAGGATTTGAACCCACACTCTTTCAGTTATAAGCCTGCCATGCTAACCACTGAGCCACCATAGCTCTGAACAGGAGTTGACATTATAAATAACATTAATGTTGAACTGACAAGTCAAGGCATCTGCAAAAGTTTCACACTGATAGTTTCTATTTACAGTGTGACCTCGCTATAATATGGTAGTTGGGAGCCATAGAACCCGACCATGTTATAGACCGAACCGTGTTATAAGCAACCATGTCAGCTGAAGAAAATGATGCATGTACCCAAAAAAATGTGCGGGGGGTGGTGGGTGGTGGGATGGTAGGTGATAAATGCGGGTGCAAAATACGTGCTTCATTGGCACAGTTATCATCTTAAATCGATGCATATTAAATGAGAAATACACCTGTAGTCAAAACAGTTTAGGCATATATAAAATTTTACTTTATTCAGAGAACCATGGATTGGCACATATACGTGTGTACTGTTTATATATACATGTCTAATGTATAGCAATGAATAAAGTATCAACACCATGTACTCACCCGTGAATCACGTCACATACATTGAATCCACAATACAAAGAATTTCATCGAAAATATGCACAGGCACAGATTTAAAATATTCAATAATTTTGTTACAGGTCATATAGGTCTGTATTCAGTGGGGAAAAAAAAATAGCACAATCACGTAAAGAATGATGAAGCATGTTTACTTTTCAGTATGTCCCAAGTCGGTAAAAGTTTGCGTCTTAAGCGCCGTTGGTAGAGTTTGTAAGCATAAACTTTATACCTGAAAAAAAGAAACTTTCACAGCACAGTAAAAGTGTTCCAGTCACGTTGGAAAATGAAACAATCCATCAGATTTCATTGCTTTTATTTCAGTTCGGTACTGACTTCCTTTGAAGAAAGATTCTTTGTTTTTATTGAAGATTGTAGTCGGCTTTCTTTGATGATGGGTACATGTATTATTGAAGTCGCCGCTAAAGGACAGCTTAGGAGAACCAAACAAATGCCCGTTTCTTATTGTGGCGGCAACATCAAAAATTTGTATTGCATGATTGAGATTGATTTTTTTCCCATTTGCTTAGTATGATTTCATTACAATTGGTGCTTCAAAGGTAATGTTTTCTTTGAAATTTCAGCTACTATTTATCTGGGTACATTTGTTTTAAATGAATTGGCCGTGTATGGTCAATTGTAGTTACTGTGTTTTTTTAAAATTTTTTAAATTTTTTTTATTTTTTTTTTTTACATTTTGTGGTTGTGGAGTGATGCTGCCTTCCACGCATGCGTCAGAAATTTAAAGAAAGGGTATATCGACGATAGAGACAGAGGTGTTCTGGTCTGATGACGGATTACTACAGAATATGTGAATGTTCTGAAGGATTTAATTCTGAGTGAAAAGAAGAGGAATTTTAATTACCATCCACATACAAATGTCAGTCTATGTAAATATATTAGTTACTAGCGATCAGCCGAAAATCTGACGAAAGATAGATTATGAGATAATGCCTCTTCCAGTTGATCTCTGCTACCAGAAATGTAAATTTGAAGAAAAAAAAGCGGATATCTCAAAACATACAGTACTCATGCTAGATGTCAACATAAGCAGATTATGATATAACAATGCACTGTTAGGATGGTTTGTCAATATGGACAAAGAATTTGTTTATGTAACAATAGATAAATTTCAATGCATTTTATATCGACTTTGCGGCTTCCTTTCATGGGCCTCCGAATTTCTCCACTCCAAACCGATGGTTGTATATAGAAGTTTAAACAGCCAACAATGTCGCTCAAAAAAGAAATTGCCAGATGGTGTATTTTGCCGCCAATAAGGAAAAAAAAAAATCGCAATTTGCGACATTGGCGAAGCCCAGCGCGATTCCTGAATAAACTTTTTATACGTTATTTTTTGTACTTTTAAGAAGAAAACATTTTTTCATGTATAAGAAAAATGCATATAAAATTTCAGGAGCCACGCCACGATCGTCTTGTATTATTCATATGCGATCTCTTCCCTAAATTGATAATAAACTTTGTTTTTTTTCGTACTTTTAAGAAAGAATTTTTTTTTCGTGTACAAGAAAAATACATGTATATGAAATTTCAGGAGCCACACCACGACCGTGTTATATCCGAATTCGTGCTATAATGGAGCGTGCTATAGCGGGGTCACACTGTATTTTGAGATCTGAAGAAAGCTTGCTGAAGCAGTTTTTGTTTTCCTCTTTTTGCAGCATAACAAAAACTACTCTGAATAAATTTCTTCAAAAGCCAAATATACTTCAAAAACAACTGACATCAGTATAATTATCTATTCCTTTCCTCCTATTAGTTTTAATAATAGAATCCCAACTTGCTTATAATTGCTGGTATATTAAGTGATCATATTGTGTTTCACATATAACCATTATTCCAAACAGAATTAAGAAGTTGGGATTTCAAGTTCAAACCTTTAACAATGAAAAATTTAGATGTGGTTTACACTTCAAAATCAATGATGAATTTAAAAAACATGTATATTTCATTGGTACATAACAGTCTACCAAACCAGTACAAGAAAAACTTGTCTATGAAAGACTCGACTGCCCCTTTCATATCTTTAAAAACTACACAATCATCCTATGTCTCTAAATGCTCTTAATAAAACTGATTAAAGTGTACATATCAGATTCTACTATGATAAAAGAAATAATACAAGCATAAAAAAGAAGCTGCTAAAAACAATGGAAAAAATTGATAGGTAAATAGAAATCACAATCACAGACTGGCTTCTTAAAAGCAGCATTCAGTTATATGAGCAAACATCAAATGAAGCAAGCAAAGGAAAGAGGTTTTAACTTCTGATTAGTTGAATACAGAGAATGAAAATACCTCAGAAATCCATGCATGTCTGTGTGTGTTTTGTGTGTGTGAGAAAGATGTTGATACACTCCAGATTTTTTAATGAAAATGTTGCCAATATTCTTGGTACATCTACTTCGGCATGCAAGATATCTGGTTTCAAGTATATTAAATAGGGCATTATGCACAAATATTTGATCGAAAGAAAGACCAATTCATGACAGTACAAGAGATAAGCACACAAACAATACAATTTATATTCCCTGATTTTTTTTGAGGGGGGATAGCAGATGACAGATAGTGTTTAGCTCTGTGACCAAGGTAACAGAACATTAAATATTATGATTAAGAGCAGATCATTTGTCTAATTATATCAAAAGTCAGCTTAAAACAGGTGACATAAACACTGTACATACCAAAATTTACATGTAAATTGACATAAAAGTTATAATCATCTCTTCAACAGGATACAAATATACATACTACAAACACCTGTGTCTTTACAAATATTCACATATTACTACTATACATTACCATAGTACAAATTTCCTCTAATGTTGTGCTATGATATTAGCATCCTTGTGTATTGATTTAATATATGCTGCTGTATTAACAGCAATAACAAAATCTGCCCTGTGAAATGAGCTGCTATGGTAGCAGTATATTGATGAATGTTGACCTTTCTGTTGCCATGACTACTATTTTCCTGAGATCCAATGTAATGATGATGTGAAATGATACATCCAGAACAGCTTGCCTTGAAACTATATCATGAATAATATGTCAAAAACAGCCTTCACCCCTGAGACACTGTTCAGCCGTAACCTGCACGACTTGTGTTCGGGCCCTATCCTTTCTTCCAAAGATTCACTGGCATAAACATTATTAACATATACCCTGTCAAATTTAGTTTGAACTCTTGGCTCTGTTTCTGAAAAAAAAGCATCTAAATCAGTGGAACACCGATATTCCCATCCCGAGGTATTTGTCTTCATACAGTATATACGTACATTAAACAACACACACTCTTTCAATTTCAGAAGCATCATATTATTCAATATAATGTTTCTGTATTTATACCAATAACTTTTCAACATAATGCCATAGCTAATTGACTTGCCAAAGTGGCTCTGGAGTTAGTTCCACCATTATTTGTCTGATCAAAAAAAATATTAAATATAAAATTACAAGCCATCCTGAAACAATGGTCTAAACATCCCTCTCCTGAATCTTGTGCCATTATCACAACAGACTCAGACTTGTTGACACAAAAACCCATTTTGAGCAACTGTGATCTCCAATAAATACATTTTCAGTGCCAAAGAGTCAAAAGGCAATTGTAACCTTCACTTTCATTCTTTTGCTCAGGAGCAATTATATCACATAGTCTGGGTTGTGAAGAACTGGTCCATTATGTCCATGTAATGTAGGTTGCAGAACTGCCTCAGAATGGAACAAAGACATCATATACATGGAATATGGAAAAGGAGACATGCTCCTTCTGAGACTGGCCTTGAATTATATTTCTCTACTGCCTGCAAAATGTCCATGTGAACTATGTTGTCCCATGGGAGGTAGAGTCAGCTAACCAGCTAGCTAGTCTATGCTACGCCATAAACTAGTACGTGTCCACCATATGCACTTGCACATTTGCTAACATGTTGTGTGAATTTTCTGGAATAGGGGTATTAAGAAAAGTCTGATGAGGAAGTGTGGTTTGTTCTGGTATTGGCTGGTAGCCAGAAAGTCGTGTTTGTGGCGGTGTTGGACTGCGACTCCGCCGGCTAATAGTACTTGGAGGTGGAGGTAACACAGGAGTTCTTGTCATGGAATATGCTGTGGGTTTGTATCTATCTTTTCCAATTAACAAAGGTTCAAGGCATGGAAGACTAGCATGTTCACTGTCCTCATGAGGAGTCATTGTGCTATAACCATGGTCACTATCACCGCCTGCAGGACGCCGATATGATGTGTTTACACGATACGGGGACACACTGGCAGGGTTTTCAAATGTAGCAAGCACAAAATTTGTATGTCCTGGAATAGAAAGAATAAGGGTATATTACCTACTTTTTGAAAAAAAGGGAATATTCTGAAATATGATAATTATATATCTTTGCAGAAATACACCAAAGTCTCAAGGAAAAAAGTTTTTTAGGCAAACATTAATGCTGGATTCTCTAACAAAAGTGCTAGGTTTATAATCCTTTCAGGAACACAGTAATTGACACTAGATCCAATAAACAAGAAAAGACTAATGTTCTCGATATCAATGAAGAACTTAATGAATGGTGTTTGCTGGTAACAATTGTCTGCCTAATTTATCATCATGTTAGAATGTTCAATAGTCCCACCAGAGGTGAAATCAGCAACACCACCAGTGATTTTGTCATCTTTTTTATCACTATCAAAGATTGTTCAATAGTTGCTTTTAGAGTAGAAATCAGTGAAAATACCGGTGATTTTTTTGTCATTGTTATTACTATGTTAGACTGTATCATAGTCACTTCAGAGATGTCAACGACAAGACCAGTGATTTTATCATCATTATCACTATATTAGACTGTTTAATAGTCACTTCACAGGAGAGGTCAACGACAATACCAGTGATTTTGTCATTGTTATTACTATGTTAGACTGTTTAATAGTCACTTCAGAGGAGAGGTCAGTGACAATACCAGTCATTTTGTCATCTTTATCACTATCTTCAGATGAGAAATTGGTGACAATACTAATGATTTTGTCATCTTTATCACTATGTTAGGTTGTTCAATAAGACACTTCAGAAAAGAACTGTGACTTTCGATTGTTCAATAGTCACTTCAGCAGAGAAATCAGTGACAGTACCAGTGATTTTGTCATCATTATCACAATTCTACATTGTTAAATAGTCACTTCAGATGAGAAATTAGTGACAATACCAGTGATTTTGTAATCTTTCTCTGGTATCAAATGTCCTAAGGTTCAAGTCCGGAAAATATTCATGAAAAAAAACAACTGAATCACAAACTTATTCTATTACCTGCCCCTGGTTCATCATGTACATCTGGCTCTTCGACTTCATAGTAATTGGAGATTCTGTTATGGTTCTCAGGCAATGTATTGATGTATTGGTGTGAGTTACGGTGGATGTGGTGACGGTAACAGTACACCCCAAGTGCTAGAACCAGGAAACAGCCCATTATACCTCCTGCCACAGGTCCAACTGGGGTGCTCTTACTTGTGGGTGGATCTGAATGCCCAGGAAGGGCTGCAAGCATTATGAATAGGTTTGGGTTTTTTTAAAAATCTTTTAATTGTCATGAGAAATGAGAACAGATACATGTAATGCATTAAATATTGGTACTGTATTTCAAACACTTTTTAAACAAACAACAAAAAGAATGCAGTTCAAGAAACTTATTTTGTGTAATTGTAAGATGAAAGAAAAGTGATGAGAAACGAGAGCAAGAGGATAGGAAAGGAAAACAAATACTGTTCTTATATATAAGAAAACATTAAAATAAATATTGAAAGTATTGGCATTTCCATGCAACAAGTACCAGTGTAAGCCTACGACTGCATATATGCTCACCAAAAAATCTCCAAATTATCAATATCACAGTGTAAATATTTACACACATATATACTCATACATGTACACATTCAAACACTCATTCATTGCTTTTTTTTCTTTCCCCACATAGCAAAATTTGTTATGCAGATTTATATTTACAATGTCACAGATGACTGTATCAGATTCCATCTTTATATTTAATTTGCCAGATTCCATTTTTTCTGACTGATAAACTGCCTTAGAAAGCATGTTTGCTTGCTGGTGTAAAATTCAGGCAATATATAATTTGGAAATTCAAAGACTTTAATAAAATAAATAAAATCTTCTTGGAATCTATTAACTGTTTTATCCAATAACCACCTATTGTGTGACTTCTCCAATTTATAGTTTCTATTGGCACTTCATCATTCTACATTAAAATTAAAAGCAACAATCTTTTTGGACCAAGACAAATTTGGCCTTGCTCTTTTTAACCTACACTGATAAATATACTGCTTTGAAAAAAATTTATCAAATCAATGACATCATCAGCCTGAGTTTTGTCTTCAGTTTCAAACATAATATTTATTTTTATGCATTTAAAATTATCTGTAAGATTACATATACTTTTTATCCAGTGTAAAATATTATGTAAAGATCCTGTCATGTTACAATCCTCAAAAGGGAGATATTGTCTCAGCAAGTAACATACAAAGAGAACATAGATTCTTCAAAATAATTCTAACTCTTTTGAGAAATACCTTCATAGCTAGGACTCTATCAAATATTTTAAGCTGCAAACATCTAACATCTATGCATTTTACAGTTTTATACTGCAGCAAGAAAAATTGCTGGCAGCAGTTATCTTCTAAATTGCCAAACTCAGAATTCTGTTTCATTACAGAATATGATATTTCATAGTTTCCAATCATTTTTTCATAAATACTGCCAAAATCCTTTCTTATTTCTTGCAATAGTATGCATAAAAATACTTTTAAAAGGCTGTTGTAAAAAAGTCATAATTAATACTGAATTTATTTTTCTTTGCCTTATAATTGCAAGTATGCTTTGAAAATCTATGACATTAATGTTTAACAGAAAATGTATTTTGAAAACAATCAAAACTTATCCAGAAGTCATCTTCATTTGCAAAATCATTCACAAATCTAACAGGTTTTTGAAAACATGTTTTTTAATATTCACTTTTCCATCGAATGTAATAGAATATACAATCATACTGATGGTCTAAAAGATCTTTAGCTGTGACCACTTTGAATGATCAAGTTGGTTCTAAATATGCCTCAAAAACCACTTCCCAAAACTGATTGAGAGTCTTTTTAACCCAGTTAAGAAAATCTACTCGACCAAATTAGAATTCCTCAATATCTGATACTGAAAATCAGAAAAACAGGTTTTCCATTTCAACTCATCAAACAACATTCTTCTAAGCCGTGTTCCTTTGAAACCATTTTCAACATTAAATAAACTAATCATATTTAATCTGCCTGATGATAATCCTTCACAGAAATATTTTTTTGTCCTTTTATCCATGCCATTCAAACTTGAAAAAGAGTGAATTTAGTTCACTAAGAACCTGCTTAGATAGACTGGATATTGACAATAATCCATTTTAACCATTTGTTACTGTCATCTTTCCAAAAGGAGTTAAAGACCTATTGTTCCAATGAATTAGCAGTTTCTTAATTTCCCAAATTACATATGGATATTTAAGAGCTGTAATTTTTTCTACATTTCCTGAAAACTTGACACCTATGACAGCTAACTGGTTACAGTCCAATTAAATTCTGAAAAATATATCCTGTTGCTACCTTTTCCAATCCAAACTGAAAAATATATTCTGTTGCTACCTGTTCCAATCCAAACTGAAAAATATATTCTGTTGCTACCTTTTCCAATCCAAACTAAAAAATATATCCTGTTGCTACCTGTTCCAATCCAAACTGAAAAATATATTCTGTTGCTACCTGTTCCAATCCAAACTGAAAAATATATCCTGTTCCTACCTGTTCCAATCCAAACTGAAAAATATATCCTGTTCCTACCTGTTCCAATCCAAACTGTTTTTTTTTCAATATTTGTACTAAGAGGATCTGGGATATTGACAAGAAAAGATGTAAAGCAGACATTAAAGGTTTCTCTGAACAATCAAAGGTGTTGTATCATCTGCATGAGAAATAACATATTACTATGTTTATTCTATTAATATATTTATCTTTTTATGATGTAGGCTAAAATCTCTGCACACAGAATAAGAATTTATGGAGAATGTAAATCTCCCTGTTTACACCCTCTTCAATACCAAACCGAGACTTGACCATTAATAATTATGCAAATTTCAAGTGTTGAAAAAAAAAGTTTTATCCAATTTATTGTTGGTTCTTCAAAATTAATAAAACCAATAACTTTTATTAGTAAATTGCCATTGCAGCTGAGTCAAATTCATGTCCAAAATCAATCAAAAGAAGAAGCCCAGGAATATTGTGCTTGTTGGTGTAATGCATTAAATAACTGAATTTTCTTATTCTAGAATGAATACTGTTACCTTCTACAACCATCTGCAGTTACTGAAACTAAGAATAGATACCTTCCTGTAGCATAATAGGTTATGACTCCTTAACTTTTTGACCTTATCTCAAGGACTTCATCAGAGGAATGACTATTTGAATGGAGTCACGTGATCAACTAAATTTCTTATGTTCTCTCAAATATATTGTTCTTTAAAAATCATGTTTGATCCTTGTGTATAATTGCAGGGAGAACAGTTTTAATATGGTTTCCATAACATGCAGAAGCAGTTTTGTATGATATATTCAAATGTATCATATGAACAAGGCTTACTTAAGGTGTTATTATAGCTTCTCTGTAAATATGCTGTTAATCAAAAACTGTTAAGAAGTGCACAATTTTCAGAACTTTAGTTAGGAAACTGAATCTGGAATCACAAAAATATGTATATATCCCACAAAAACAGTACTTGGGCACACAGTGTCATACTTGTCCATCAGTTTGTAAATCAATTTGTCTGTCTGTCTGTCCATTCAATGATCTTTCTCGCATTTTGGTAAAGTTTTTGCAGTTAAGTCATTTTCAAGCACTGCAGTGTGGCATCATTAATCCAGATTTATAGTACAAAATATTCTGACAAAAGACAGTGTTTATAATTAGTAAGTCATTCAATTTAAAATGCTAAAGTATTATGATTTACACAATATTCTCAAAAACATGTGGCCTTTCGTGGCAAATGTCAGGAATTTTTCCTTCAATGACTGCAATCATTTACTCATCATCCATCTTAAAATGAGTTCTTATATCCTACTTATGTGAATACAAAATCCATAGCATATTCATGATGCAATTCAATCAGATTGTTGCAGCTTATACAATATATTTCCTATTACCGGAATGCAGTCTAAATGAAAGGGTCTGGACAGAATCTTTTACATTTTCTAATTTAGATCTTTACAAAAAAACAGTCCCTTAAAGGGACTGACACTCTACTGTCCACAAGAAAATTCTAGCAATTCAATATAAGACCATTTCTTCTTTCTAATTTATAATGTTGAAACCATCTGTGATAATCCTGAGCATTAAGATTTTCAAACTGGCCATTGTGGCAGCCATATTGGCTGCAAGATCAGCATCATTTTCATTTAAGACAAGCTAGACACATTAGATGACTTAGGTGAAAACCACATGCCAATATGACTGTCCATTCAGAAATAGTGGTGACAAGATTTTCAATATGTACAGTGTCGCAGACATATTGAATGTCTGCAGGGAAAATGTTCATTCAGGATGAGCTGGATACCATAGGAAGTCCTCTGTTGAAAACCCTATGTCGATATGACCATCAATTCAGAAAGAGTAGCTGTGAAATGTTGATCTGATGTTCCATTTAGGTGGAGTAGTGACAAGAAGATTTTCAAGATGGCTTGCTGCCACAGTGGCTATATCAAGGTGGCTGCCACAATGGCTATATCTGAGGTTAGATTAGCACCATTTTCATCCAGGACCAAACAGATATCATAGTTAGTTTTCTAATGAAAATCACATGTCAATATGGCTTTCCATCCAGAAGGAGTAGCAATAACAGGATTTTCAACATGGTTGTTATAATGGCCATACTGGATTTCGGATCAGCACCATTTTCAGTCAGGGCCAACTATACAGCATGAGTAGTCTTCTGAGGCAAACATAATGTCAATATGGCTTTCCATCCAAGAGGAGTAGCAATAAGATTTACAAGATGGCCACAACAGTAGCCATACTGGGTATTAGATCGACACAATTTTTATTTAAGGCACCAAAGAAGCCTTTCAGTGAAAACCCATTACTGATATGACTTTCTGTTCAGCTGGAGTATTGATCACAAGATTTTCAATCTGACCACATTGGTGTCTGTATTGGATGCCTGAACGGAACCATTTTTTTTTTTATAGGTCCAGCTAAACATTGAAATAATGTTTTCTGGTGGAAACCCCATGTTGATATGACTCTCCATTCTGGAGCAGATATTATAACTAGATTTTCAGGATGGTTGCCATGGTTCTTAATGTTTGTCAGACTGGGACAGGTTTCATTTGGGACCAACTATAAATCATACAAAGTCTTTTAGTAAAAAAAAGATGCTGATATGACTATTCATTTAGAAAGAGTAGCAATAACATGATTTTTAAGATGGCTGCTGTGGTATCCATACAAAACATCTGAGTAGACCCATTCTGATTTAGGACATGGATTTGTATGTCAACTTATACAGCAATCCTCAAAGTAGTCTAGAAGTAGTGGCAACAAATTTGTGCTAATGATGGACAGAAGTCAGAAAACAGACAATGTTCAACAGACTATCCTATATATTCTTCTGGTCTATGACCAGTAGAGCAAAAAATAACTCCCTCAAGGTGTATATTACTTCCAACAGAAATATGACAAGCAATTTTCTTAAATCTCATACACCTGTTTATAATACTCTGACACTGCTTAAAGCTGCCTAAAGCAGTAAGTCTCAACTTAACTATACCTTTAGGCTTGTATCCATAAGGTGTCGTGGCCCCAAGGACCCCTCCAAAGCATGTAAGATAGCTGGCACAGTAGGGTCGAGACAGGAGGGTCACACCATCTTCATTCATCTGGCACCAGTCGCAACCCATCACTCCCAGACAATCACTGAAATACAGAAGAAATGCACACTGATTATACAACGTCTGATTAAATAATCTTGAATTTAATACATGCAGGATAGTGACAATGACCGAAGGTGTCAGATCCATATATTCCTAATGACAAACTTCTTTAAAGTTATGGACAGCCAATTTATGATCTGCCAGTGTCAAATAAAGTAAAAAACTAAACACATGTCAACATGGCCGACTGATTTAAGTCAATCAGTTTAGATAAATAAACCTCCCAAATTTGGTGGTAATTCATTCTATGTCATAAGTTATACCCACAAAAAAGACCAACTCAGTTTTAGATCTCTGAGAAAAGAACTAACTAGATAGGCAAAGGAATACCTGCCCTGAACTGTACAAGAAGAAAGTCATAATGATAGAATGCTTAGAGATGAAGTAGGTCATTATAATGAGAAATGAATGTATATTTAAAACCACAAAAGTCCACTGCCTAATATTTACTACCTTTCTGAAACATAATAAAAAGTTGTACAATAAAATATTTATATGAGGAATTTTACTAAACTAAGAATCATCAAAAATAAAATTCACTGAAAATTCATCATAATTACAGTTATGTTTTCAAGAATGGCAATGACTCCTTAAAATTCTGGTCTAATGTTAAGAATACTGGTCTAATGTTAAAAGATCATTAAGATGAAACAAGTAATATGATTTAAAATATGCAATGATAACATGTATATACTGACTGCACACACATAAAGATTTATATCCATTTATATGAAATAATAAGAATAATACTTTGTAACAGATTATATGACATTTGGCTGATTGGATGTTTACATGAAATCTCATAATCTTGAGGAAGAACCTTACTAGCAAGAAAAGATAAATTGTTCCCCTTACTGTAGTGCCATTGGAGATACTATTTTATTCCTAGTGTAATCAAAATCAGATGAGAAATATGGCTTACAGTGGGGTAAGAATCTCAGGCAAACAGATGTGAGATCACCTCATTAATATTCATTGATCTCACTCATATTCAAACTCACCCAAAATACCAATGATATCAATCTATATTCCAAGTTTTATCAAAATTAGACCAAAAAAATTGAAATCCAGAGTGGTCATACATGGCTGGTGGACACTCGGCCATACCATAAGCTCACTATGTCTTACAGCCAGGTGAGCAAAACATGGTGGAACAAGCTGCGTTAACAAGCTTGTGTGCCTGATGGAAAGGCAGGCAGAGAGAAAGACATGAGGATCCCATATACAACAGTCTCATGAGGTGGAGGTATACAATAAAACTGAATTTTTTAAGAATCCTGCCTACTGTAGGTGTGCATACATGTTTGTAATGAATAATATACTGGTTGGCTGATATTACAGACCTAATTCAAAACATGCACATGCACACACAAACTATATTTTTTTACAATCCTGGATCTTTTGGGAATATTCATGAATGTCTACAATGAATAAGACAGCCAACTTACCTTTCTGTCTTTTTGGTGTCACAGCTGGGCTGGTAACACACACCCAGTGAACTAGATAGTACAGGGTCAATGTCCACAGGTTTGTCCTGCTCAGGATGGTCTGGGCAACTGGGGTTACTGATAAGGCAAACGATAGGCAAATCATCTTCAGATTATATGAATAACTCTTTTAACTACACTATTGCTGAACCAAAAGAATTGAATGTTTTAATGATATATTAACCTAACACACATACACTCTATAACAATGAAAATGGTTCCTGGAGCTAATGTAACAGTAACTTCTGGAGCAAGCTTAACTCTAAACCCAAATTTACACACTAAAAGTGTTAAAAATCAACAGTGTTGTATGAAAGTTTGCCTCTTGCAAAATGTAGGTCATCATTTGGTTAGCACGGTGAAAATTGGTACAAGTCATAAATACTACATGAGATAGGAAACAAATAAAAATACAAAACGTCCAAGTAGTTCACTCAACCAGCTGACACCTGCCTAATAGCCAAAGAATAGTTGTCCAAGAAAATGGGGTCCAAATGATGCTTTGTTGAAATTTATACTAATGCCATTGTTTGCATATGTTAATATTGCAACTGTTTGAAGGGCTGTCTTGTTGTAGATTCATCCACGTCATATACCACCATTTATCAATATTTAAAGGCCCGTTTCCTGGGAATCATTGTGCCAAAGATGGTCAAATTCTCTTCTGTGTTTTTTTTTTTAATTATATCTTGTACTTTTTTTTAACTATTATTTCTAACAACATCTATAATTGATGATGGAATGGCATTGTTTTTATGAATCTAAAAGGTATTCAAGCTAGGACAGTCTGTCAAATTTTATCAAATAATGTTAAGATGTTATTTACAAAATGTTTTGTCTGCTATGAGCAACAGTAGTCGTATTTAATGGCAGATTGGACTCGCTTGTAAAAAAAAAATACCTTCATGCCAAAATGTTTTCTGAAAAGTGTGGTCACATTCTGTTGTGTGGTTTGGAAACGTTGTTTAAAGGATTTTTTATACTATTTAATTACTCTCCATAACCTTCTTACAAATGCAATACAAACTGCACGTCTTTCTAATGTGAAATGCAAATGTTAAAATCAAGCCTGAGAGAAATTGTTGAAAAAAGTAAATCCACCATTTTGGTTTCATCTGACTTGGTGTTTTATGGCACAGCAATGCATGCAGATAATTTAGTGCCAAAACAACTCTAGTAAAATGCTCAAGTACATAACATAATAACTAACCTGGGCTGATCTACCAATGGTAGGATTTAAACCTGAATATGAGTTCCTACCTCCATTAGTACACACCATAATAGCTGACCTCCATTAGTACACACCATAATAGCTGACCTGGGCTGATTCGATAATGGTAGATTTAAACCTGATTCCTACCTCCATTAGTACACACCATAATAGCTGACCTGGGCTGATTCAACAATGGTAGATTTAAACCTGAATATGAGTTCCTACATCCATTAGTACACACCATAATAGCTGACCTGGGCTGATTTGACAATGGTAGATTTAAACAGGAATTTGAGTTCCTGCCTCCATTAGTACACACCATAATAGCTGACCTGGGCTGATTCGACAATGGTAGATTTAAATAGGAATTTGAGTTCCTGCCTCCATTAAAATGTAAAACATTTGCAAGCATCAAGCTTCTATGGCAGAGCGAATATTGCTTTCTTTATTTTTTGTTGGTTTTTGTTTATTTTGTTTTGGGGGAGGGGTAAGTTGGGCATTCACACACCAATAGTTCCTTAATCATGTCTTACACATTTAAGACGTAAAGATAATCAGACTGTTTGTTGTCGTCTAAGAATTGATAGTCTTATAATGAGAAGCACTGACTTGTACAGGTTTAGTTTGCCAGGGATTTGCACCTTAATGTTCAAAAAGAACAGCTGAATTAGGTCCGATGGTAAAACTATGAAAAATTGTTGTGCCTTAGAAATAATAACGTAAAAAGTATTTATCTATATTTGCAAGTCATAAAATAAACACACACACACCCACACACCCCATAATAGCTACTTGGGCTCATCTAACAATGGTAGGATTTAAGCCTGAATTAGAGTTTATGCCTATATTAGTCACTTTTTACTAGGGGTGAACCGATACACCTCGGCCACATAATGATACAATGCACAATACATTACTGACACACATATCAAATTTAATGACATTTTCATCATTAGAAGGTCTGATAGTGATGAGTTGGTGCCATTTTATATGTGCTGACATAGTGACTGTATTTCTAGCAAACAGATTACAGACAGACACAGATTCATCATCTGTTCGTATGCCATTCTCATCTTTGACAAGATATAAAAAATACTTCCAAACAGGCTATTTTCAGTTGTCGGCAATTTATATTTAACTGTTTAGGCCATTTCAGGCTGCTCAATTTGCTTGAGTTGATGACTCATCATGGTCATGATGCCCTTTGTTTTGCACAAAATCACGATGCCCTTTGTTTTGCACAAAATTAAAGTTTTAAAGCATCTTATTACCAATTTCATGTCATCAGTTAAATGTGCAAGTTAACATGGTGCTATCTTCAAAACAGAAGAAACTGTGCAAATTCCTCACACAAAGGGAAATCTTATCTATAAAAATTCAGAGTCAGGAAGCGGAGATGACTAACAACCAAATCCTTCACATCGGACTTGTTGCAGATCACATCGGACTTGTTGCAGATGTGAAACAACTGCTGCGGCCACTAACACCAACTCACCTTCTACAAATTAACTAGGTGATCATAATTTGTGTAGTTTGGAATATGGCCTTGTGCCAATTCGGTGCTAATTCTTTTTTTATAATCCAACCAACATTCTCAGTTACTAATTACATATACCAGCATAAAAGGAGACACTATAAACTTGTTCTCCGCATATCACTAAAGTACTTTACATCATTTAATAGACAATATTGCACAAAGTTTCTCTGTTGCTTTGTACCAAAATGAACCTAGTTTGGATGCCAATTCTTCTGGAGTGTCATGCAGTGAATATGCCATTTGTTCTAATAGGTGGTCATTGTTTTGCTCTGGACTTGAACAAATAATAACTACCAATCAGAAATAAATGTGACATATTTTTCTGCATGACACACCAGAAGTATAGCCCTCAAATTTGATGCAAGTAGACAGGATGAGAAGCAATAAACTGTGTGTAATGTGGAGAAAGTAAAGGGGATCAAGCCCTTTACAACAAAAAGAGATGACTCACACATCCTCTTCTTGCAGGAGATCTCCAGTACAAAAGTCCATTGCCAGTGGACATTCACAAGGACACTCGCACTCAGACTGCTCCATGCGGTTACAGTTCAGGCAGAGTCGGTCCAACTGAGAAAAAAAATTTATTGCATGCTGTGGGATGGTATTCCAACTGAGGATGTTTTTGCACTTATCTAATGATCTTTTATTTTTACTCCATTCTGTATGCTTTTTCTGGAACTGTTTGCAACTCTGTACCTTTACCTTATGTCTTATGCTGGATATTCAATTTTGGTTCGAAGCATTTGTCTTCATGGTGAGTTTGGCCTGGTGTTTGACTTTGGTAGAGTACAACTCACATAGGTCATGTACACACTCTGAGACACTTTAATTTTGTAGAATCTGATTACATATACCTTTAAATGGCATTTATTCAGTTTATTTTGCTCCTTATCCATCAAAATTCCACTGAAGATTATTGCATAAATTTCTCAATAAATGCTTAACAGCAAATTAAATGATAACATATGTCAACATTTTTATATGTAGCGCCTGCTGTTAAGCTGTACAACAAACATAAACAGATATGTGACAATGTCGTCATTTATAAACAAAGCTTGAGAAAACACCAGCAGGAACAAAACCCCACAAAAATGGCACACAAGGCCAATAAATTATGTAACTTTCTATATATCTTATGTATGGTATATCATGTCTTATATTTCAATTCGTACATAATACCTATTTTTTTCATAGAAATATCTTCCTTCATACACGTAAAAGACAGACGAAATGCAGTTGTCAAAAATTCAGATTTATTTTAGTTCAATTTTACACTGTGCTAAATTATAATTTTGAAGAAATGTCATATGTACAAGTTAAAAATAAAATGTACTTACAAAACTTGCATGTTACTCCTCTATTCCATTCATAGTTGAATATCCATACCAGAGATTAATGAAAATGTATGTGACTTCTTGTTCACGTCATTGTATATTGATTCCCCCTGCACTAGTAATAGTTCAATCCAATATCAAATTTTTTGACCTAGTGTAATGCCAAACTGCCATTGTAAAAGTCCATAGCAATCGATAAATTTTGTCTGGAAATTTTGTTATAACAATTATAAGATCACTAAAAAATCACGATTGAATAAACTTTGTTACAACTATATTAGGATTAAATTTTAAAATTAAAATTAATTTTAAATTTATCAGTATACATGACCCATGTGACTTTTACTATAACTAAATTTTGCTTGGCACTATATAGCCATGTCTGTTCTGATGTGCTGTAAAACCTACATATAAGTATATAATACATATACTGAATATGTTCTTGATAACTCATTCAGCAAGTGTACATTTTATTTGCATATCTTCATCTTCAAGTATCATCAAATGTCATTTTCAAGGTTAAATTTCAGCAGTCTTTAATCATAATCCACAACAAAGAGCAGTTACAGACAATGAATGTACTGTCACCTTTAAAACTTTCCTACATAATGAAGACCTAAAACAGTTGTGTATTTCATCAAAACAAGGTAGCTCCTATATGGTCATAAATGCAAATAATATCTGTACGTTCAGATGTCCTAGTACAAACAAAACTTCATTTGGAAGCATCATAGTCCAGTGGACATATACTATATAAAGGTTTCAATCAAAAACACCTCTTTAAAGTTGCTATAAATACACCACATATCTTCCATCTTGCTTCTCATAAAGTACATAGCTGAATGACACTGTGCCAATTACAATGGAATATGAGACAATAAAACATTAAAAGCCCTGGCGCCAGTTTCACTAAACAGCTCAAAAATTTCTTCATCAAATTAAGACTTCTGAATTTCTTTCTTTAATATTTCTTAGTTAGTAGCCATGATTTTTTTTCCCCAGAACATTCAGCAAGCAACAGAAATTAAAACATAGTAATAAAATCTCAAGTCTTCCTTAAATTAGTTTTTTAACTCAGAGAAATGTTACAATCAAGAGTTTTCCTTAAAGGAGTTGTGCCTTAACTCAGAGAAATGTTAAAATCTAGAGATTTTCTCAAAGGAATTTTGCCTTAATTCCAAGGAAATGTTAAAACTAGAATTTTCCATAAAGAAGTTTTGCTTCAACTCCAAGGAAATGTTAAATTTCCTTCAAGGAGTTTTGCCTTAACTCCAAGGGAATTTTGAGAATTTGAGCAAACAGGGACCCATTTCAATACTCACCATGCTACATGGACAGAAGGCAGTGGCAGTATCACAGGTATGGTTGGTGATACCAAGAAACAGGTTGCTGCCAGGTATATGGGTGATCTGGTAACGTGCACAATGCTCACCATGTACCAGGTTGGTCAGCACACCATCCAGGCTGGTGTTAAACTGAAATACAACATGAAAGCCATCTTTAAGGAAACATAATTCAAACAATCAACTGGCCTTAAAAGTTTTAAATGTATGATTAGATTTTTGTTTGCAAAAACATACTTCCACTGCAGACCAAATGACTAAATTCCAAAATAATCACATAAGGGTATTTTAAAAAACTGAAAAAATGCTATATAGTCTGTCCATCCGTCCATCCATCCATCCATACATACGTACATGCCAAATTTAATTTTTCTGCCTTAAGTGCTGCTTGCTTAATCATGCAAACATTTCCTCAAAAAGTCCAAAGTCAAAAATGGAAACAAATGTTTACAAACAATTGAAAAATTGCTGTCATAGTCTGAAAATTTAATGAAATCATGGTCATATGAATACAAATTTGACTATCCCAAATAATGTCTAAATCAAGTGGTTTTGTTTGAATGTGCTAATCAAATTTTTTTTCGAAAAAGGTACATGTCCAAATTGTTCAAATATGTGTAAAAAATTTTTAAAAGTTTCTGTAAAGGCCTAAAAAAGGATCAAATCTTCTTCATATTCCTTCTAATATGCCTACCAAATTTCATCTGTCTATTTCAACTAGTTCTTGATTAATCCTCAAGGCTTGTGGACAAAAATGTCTGACTCCGAACAATTAAATGAATGTGCAAATCTATATTTGTGTCTGTAAAACACTACAAACCAAAACCATTAAAGTCCCAAAATTAACAATGAAATTGAAAAACTGTTATAATGCATCCAAAAAATCTAATAAGGTTATCTATATATAAATACAAATATGCCTACCACATCTCCTATATCTACGTCAAGTGGGTTTTGCTTAATTGTGCTAAAAGTTAAAAATTTATGAAAACTTTAAAATTTGCTTTAATGGTTTGAAAATCTTATTAGGTCATACACAAATATACTAGTCAAATTTCACTGAACAACATTGGCTGTTTCTAACAGAGGGAAAGTGAACTGTTAAGATTTATGTTAATTCTCTACAGTAATTTGGTGGCAACACATAAACTCAAATACTGCCTGCTGTAAGGGCAAAGTCATTATAATTTCATCTGAATTAGGTACTTATTTGTGAAGAGCTTACAGCACCTGTGTGTGTGTGTGTGTGTGTGTGTGTGTGTGTGTGTGTGTGTGTGTGTGTGTGTGTGTGTGTGTGTGTGTGTGTGTGATATGGATTTTTAACATAGCTTTAACAATTTTTTCAGTCATATCGCTACAATGTCTGCAGTGTGACAGTTTATAGTGATGTCCAGCACTGGGGCATCATGCTGCAGACATAGCATGATGTCCCACCCAGTCACATTATCCTTACACCAGGCTGACCAATCCTAACACTAACCTCTTAATGCTGAGTGCCTAGCGAGGCAGCTGTTAGTACCAGTTTTCTTACAAGTCTTTGGTATGACTTGGCCAGGGTTCAAACCCACGACCTCCAGCATCCGAGGCAGATGCTCTAACCACTAGGCCACCTGAGCAGTCAACAATGTAAAATCTTGTATACAAAAGTATATTTACTTGTAAGACTACCCAGAGTAAACTTACAAGGTAGAATCTTTGGACAGTTCTGTCATTGTATCTATTACACAGCTTCTTCTTCACAAAATGTCTGTGGTTCAAGATATCATTGGCTACAAGGGGCTCCTGAAATGAAAACGGGGAAATTAAATAAAGACTTGTCACTTGCCAAGACAAGTATTTTGGCAAAATCAAGAACAATAATATGAAAACAATTTGAAAGAACATATACTTGCTATAGACTTAAATCTTCATAACCAAAAGATCTGGGAAAGCTGTAAAATTAAGATTTCTAAATAATGAGCACTATTTTATCCTCTTTCAACATTTAAAAAAAACCCACAAACATAAACTGGACATGAGAAACAGAAAGTATAAGATCTCAAAACATACAATACCTTATGTGTAATATGTAGTTCTTCTACTGGACCCTTGCCATTTGGCTCCACCAAGGAAGGATGGGTAATGATATAACCTTTATCATTCATCAGAAAGCACCTGTTAAAAAAGGGAGAATAATGTGATGTGCGTAAAACCATATATACTTCATCCATAAATAAAAGCCCCTTGAAAAGACTTGAGCTCAACTACAATAACAATTTCCAGGAATCTAAGATAAGACCATTTCTTCTGTCCTTTTATTCTTTTACTGCTGAGAACTGAAACTATTCTGATATTCTAATATGTGTAGGAAAACATTAAAGCCAAATTAAAACCAAAATACCAAATTTGATAAAAAAATATTTTCTTATATGTCTGAATTATTATGCTCACAATTGATCAATTTTTGCAATAAAATGTTTCTCATTGTAAACCCCATGTCTTAAGGGTCATCTGTTCAAAAGTAGCAATAAAAAATGTTGATACAGCTACCACAACAGCTATTTGTATACAGCTACCATGACAGCCATATTGTATACAGCTACCATGACAACCATATTATATACTGCTACCATGACAGCTATATTGTAGGTCTGATCATGCTGCTCTAATTTAAAACCAACTGATGATCAAAATAAGTCTGTTACCAAAAATTCCAAGTAGCAATAACCAGATTTCAAAGATGGTCACTATGGCCAAGAAGTTGAAATAAGCACAGCACCATTTCCATTCAGGACAAACCAGATATTATAAAAAGTATTACTGGATGTCCAAGGGGCAACATTTCCATTTAGGACCAATCTGACATTGTAAGAAGTCTTTAAGTGAAAACCTCATATCAATATGATAGCTATTTAGGCATTCTCCAGCTCATACTCATTTAGAATAATTCACTGCTGGACATCACCTTTGTACATTAATACATGAGCCTGCTGACTGGATCCTACCTACCTGGATAAAAAGTGAGGTATAAACAAACAGATTATGTAAGGAGGGGTTTGGAAGCATTTTATTGTTATGTCATTGCCATAGTGTGATGTGTGCTGCATGCAATCTTGTAACATCACCAGCCCTGTGCTCCATCTCTGCAAATAAAGAACCCCTAACTCTTTCTTCAGACATACTAGGCAATATCTGCATGTACTGAACTAAAGTTACTGCCGAGAAAAGACTGCAAAAAATGCTATCAACATTGAGTGTAGTAAAGTTATCAAAGTGTGGTTTTAACCAGGTGGTATTTCAACATGGCAGTGGTATTATCCTCCCAAATGGATGTAATTCGCAGAGGGGTGTGCCATTCTGGAGTAGTATTAACAAGATTTTCAAGATGGCTCTCATGGTGGCCATATAGGATTTCAGATTGGCACCATTTTCATCTAGG
>JAECUM010024658.1:0-21525 GCA_016617855.1 Megalonaias nervosa
TGAAACTCTTTTTAGACCTTTTCAGCTGTGAATTTAAAGATATCAAATAACACCAAATGACATCAAACGTTATTTTGTGTCCTCACTGAATACCTTGAGACACCCCTAAGAAACACTTAAGTCTTTGTCTATGTATAATGCAAGTATGTGTAGAACTTCGTAGACAGAATAGCAAAACTGCACACATCAAGTTTAGGTTATTGCAAAATGTCAATTTCCTCCTTCAAGTCAAGATTAAGGAGGATTCAGAGTTTTCTCTCATCACAGAGACCCGCCGAACATTTCTAAATTAGGAAAGAGCATAACGTTGATTGATATCTCCATTGCAAAGTGTTGTTATGACACAAGCAGTGAATACAGTTGGAGATTTAATGTGCAACTTTAATAGGTTTTCTGGCTTCATATAGTTCAACATTCCCCTGTGTTCTCAGTTCTATGACTACAGATTAACAGAAAGACCATATTACATGAGCAAAGACAGCCCATTCATGATGTACATGTTCGTTAATATAATCGGTTTCTATACAGTTGATAACCTACGTAAACCATACTAACTAAAACCTAAAAATTATTTTTGCATCACAAATTTATAAAATCAGATAGAAGTTTATTCCTAATAATATCTTACAAATATTGGCCTGCCACTGTAAATAGTTTTGGAAACCAGAGATTTGTCACATTTTACCACATTCCTCAGGCACCTAATTGCATATATAACGCTACCGCCCAATATTATCTTTCAGAAGCGCTTAAGACACTACCAAATAAACTACAGTTGTGGGAAACAAAAGTCTATTTAAAGACAACATATATAATATTTGTATATCTAATTCAGGTATAGCGATAGAGAATGACACTTCATTTTTTATTATCCGTCTCCTCTGCCTTAACATGCTCAAAGATTTCAGGATTGGTTTGCAAATCATCCAGAAATCTAAAACGCCCAATCCCTCGCACACACCTGTTTTCCTCGCACTCAAGCAATTTGCGGTAGGCGGCTATCTCCAGCTCCAAAGAAAGCTTGCGTCCATCAGAGACTGCAATTCGGCAAGAATGCCCTCCATCTCGGCTCTCAGTTTGGAGATCTCCTCCTTGTATTGGGCAATCTCAAGAGCATGGTCAGCGTCCTTGGACTCGTATTCACGAAGAAGATCTTGATATTGTTTCTCCAACTGGGCATTCTGCGAATTATTACAAATAAAAGTCGGATATGATGATTAGCTTCAAACTTTAAGAGAACCTCCGTTTTATCGGTAATATAGAGAGGATATTTTCTTTTCCTACAATAATACCGGATATATTTCGTCGTGTGCTACCAAAAACATGATATTTTAACGAGTGGTGAATATATCGTTTTTGGTACCACAAGATGAAATATATCCGGTATTAACGTTAGAAAAGAAACTTTTCTTTTTATTACCGGTATATATCAAATTTGCTCTAGAATGGAAGTTTGGAAGATTAAGCTCACTCTTTGACACAACACGCTCAGCTCAACCCCGTTTTCATAAATTCATCATACTTTCATAGCCTGATCATATAAATAAACGTGACTTAAGAAAGTGGTATGATTGGGTTGACCTAATCAGTCGCATTAAATAACAGTTTTGTCATTTTCTGAGCTACTTGACCCAATCTGAAAACCATGTTAAGTCCGATTCAGTAATGCAAGAAAGCTAGTTTGTCGTTGTTGTCAAGGAATTATAGGTTACTGCATTTGTATGGGAAAATATGAACGAGTTTTTCGGATGGCTATACTGCACGACCTTGGGAGTGCAGTATATCCAATCGACAAAACGAGTTCATATTTTCCCATACAAATGCAGTAACCTTTTTATTATATGCTCATTTTCTTATTCTACCTAAAGCTTAAATATATCAACAAAAAACCCTACAAGAAACAAAGTAACTGAGTGTATGCCGTATTCCAAACTAAATACACAAACGTAGATGCATCATTACACAACAACATTATTAATGCGCACGTAACTCCGCCCAGATAAATTTAAAGTTGGTCGCGCGCTAGACGTACGTTTCGAAAGAAAATGGCGTTTGGTCTACTTAAAATTGAAATCTGGAGTCATATTGTGAATGACTGCTCATTGCAACAACTTTTCCATTTGATCTGAAATGAATATGTTTTGGTATTTTTGTCCGCAATTTCGTGATTATGATCTGGATTTAGTAACTTACAGCGTCTGTGGCAATTCTACATGAAATACATCGTATTGAAGCAGCGAGGCAGAAGTGTGTTGACATCGGCATGCGTGTTTCTGTTCTGTCATTGAATGATTCAAATCATAATGTGGGAAAAATATGAAGTCTTTCAATTGCAATTATCGAAAAGACGCTGTGGAATTTAATGTTTATTTCATTTTTTGAGTACAGTAAGGAGGATGTAATTGCACTTGGAATATACTCAGTAGTCGAAATTACAGTACAACTTCAAAATGTGTGATCAACCTTGAGAACCCATGACATGGCTTATGTAATTCGGATTTGCAGAACTAAGAAAGTACATTTTGAGGAAATTCAGGATGTAAAACTGTAAATATATTTTTGCCATTTTTATTACCAGCTAAAGAAGACAAGTTTATGTCTTATAACTTGCATGTTATTGTAAGGACCCTGTCTGGCGTCTATAGCTAGCCTAAATTTGAAACATTGTATCAAAAAAGTTAACGCGGAATATGCCAAAGCTGCTGATATGTGGCAGTCCATGAAACATTTGCTTTAGTTCATTCAGAAAAAAATTGTTTGTTTTCAATAGAAAGTAGTTCCTTTATTCGCGTGCATTCAGTATGAATTCAGCGCGAGGGTGCAATATCGGGAAATATTGTACGATTCTGACAATGTAAAGTTAACGGAGAAAAAAAAATGAATATATAATAAGTAAGGGGAATTAAAGTCAGATAGGCGCAAATGTCGTCTGGTCAAATTTCTTTATCACAGATTAATTTCCATGTCTGAAATGTAAGGCAGTTTTTATTTATTTGTTCCAACTCAAAAAGTACTCGTTTTGTGTTGCTGTATGTACAACTTCTATGGTCACACAATCAAGCGCCGTGTGGCATTATGGAAAATCTTACATTTTCACATGTGAAAATATAAGGACATATTTTTCACGTGCGAAAATATAGGAATGAAAAAATATGAAAATTATTTCGCTAATAAGTCTCTGTATTTCACACCCAAGTATATAATAAAAATTACTCTCTTTATAAAACTCGCCGTTAATTAGACACTGAAACATTGCATACATATGACTTGTTGATAATAGAGTGTATAATGTTATAGACCGATATGCTTTGAAGGTAAGATTGATGAAAACTTGTTAAATATAAATGGTCTTGAGAGAAAAAAAAAGCGGAAAACTATGCAGGCTGCTGGTATTGCCATGCATCCTTGTGTTAAGGGGTCGATACCAAGCACTTATCGTGTGTATTGAACGTGTTTTTGGTCACAACATATTTAGCAGTGATATACCAAATCCATCTGTGAGGTTCAAGGCTAAATATTTGAAAGTCGGCCACATAATACGAATAGCACATTCAGGAAACTCGAGGAAAATAATTTCATTCTATAATGTAGAAATACTATTGATCGAAGAGCGGAAGGCTATTTCATTTATGTTACATATATCAATAAAACATCTCAGAAGCACGTCAGACACTTATACATGGTGTCTGTGCAAGCGTCATTAATTTAATGCAATCTAATGTGGTATTCATCTGGAGATGGATCTAACTGTCATCTTTGCAGGATAACTGTTAATGAAATATAACTAACTGGATAATATTCTCAGAGATTGAAATTGCCTTTTGAAATAAATGAAAAGTAGTTTTTTTCTAGAACATCCACAAATAAAAACAATATTTCGAGATTAAAATAATTAAACAGTATGGCTCATTTCCTTATGAACTGTGTAAATATTTGTAGTTGCCTCTGTTCATTAAAACAAGAAATAAACATATACAGCTTATCCAGATCCCGATTAAGGCATCTAGATTAGGGGCCATCCGCCTTTGGACGCCACCGTAATCACCTTTAAAGAGCGACGGTTACACCAGCATCCAGAAAATATGACGATGATGTAATAATCCGCGACACAACTTCTTGTTTCTTTTTTCCCATAAAATGTACCAATTATTAAAATCTGTTTCATTTATTTCCATACAAGAGTAAGGTTCGCTGTGACCTGATTCGTACGTGCTGACGACATTACTTCCAAACCTTTTAAAATATAAAAATAAATTATAGAGTTCAAGAAAACAGCAGAATCCAACATCTTTACGGCACAATAAATAGGTTATTATACAGATGATGTCCGTTTTCGAAGGACTGGGGAAATTTAATATACCCAAAATGGCTTTTCAATTATACAGTGTGTCATCCTTCTGATGCAATATGGGACGCATGATAATAAAAAAATAAAAACTCACTCTAGCCTCCAAGTCTGCCAATCTTCCTTTAAGGTCCGTCATTTGTTTGATCATCTTCTTATTCTCTTCACGGACGTGGGTTACTTCCATGTTTTGTTTGGTGGCCCCTGTTCTGAATTCTTGGATCTATAATCCAGACAAGAATAAGTCAAATATAGAATTACGATACGCCTATATTATTGAAAATTAGGACATCAAGATCATATTAAGCTTTTTCAAACCCTAATTGAACTTCCTCCATCATTTTGGCTTCTGTATCTTGATTGAGAGGGATAAACCATAAAACTCCTGTCCAGTTTGTTGAAAGACCCAGACAAGATAATTAAAACCGATGAGTTTTAAAATCATAAAGCTGCAATGACTCTGCAATACGTCATTGAAGTAATGGTAAAAGAATTCCTCAAATTTACCTTATTTACAAATAATTTATATAAATAAAGACAAAGGTTCTACGTATAAAAACATTCTCTTCTCGTCGTTTATCGATGCAGTATTTCTCGTCTGCATTTTGGTTGTCGAAAACAAAACAGCTAATCTACTTTAAATAAAACCCTGTCAATGAAGAAAATGCCTTGATATTGAAAATCATAATTGCATCACAAAGAAACCATAACCTGATGGATTATTTTCAGGTAATCTCTCTAAATAAACTAAATTATTGCAATTAAAGACAACATGAAAAGCTAAATTGCATTGAACCCGCTGACATTCACCTTGAGATTGTAGAAGCTTTCAAGGTCACCTCTGATCTGGTCGACCTTGGAATCATACTCATGCTGAATTTCTCTTATAGCCTGCCCGAGCTCGTTCTTCCAGAATTCTCGGTTCTCAGCTGTAGTGTCTCTGTAGGCAAGAGCAGCCAGCTCCTTCAGTTCCTATAAAAATAAAGGAAGAAACCGATCTCTAATTTTATATGATGTCCCGCATTGATTTGTATTAGACGTCTTAACGATCCAAATATTTGTTGGCTGATTGACTAGTGATTGAGTTATGGACCATTTGAGTGGGTGAAGGAGTGTGGCGGTTACTAAATGACTAAGATATTCACTAATTGGCTGAGCGAATGACAGAATAACTGCTTGTTGATTTGAGATATTGTCTGATTGGTTGATTGCTTCATTAGTCATATTGTGTTGGAAGTAAGGAAACAACAAACTAATCACAAAAGTATCCGTGCTTTCAGATCCGTACACTTCATGATATTCCAGCTTTATACCTCAGTGAGTTTTCCGATCAACTATAATTAGGCAATTTACATTTTTACATATAATTTAGCTTATGCTGTCTTTAGGCACTAGGTCTCGAAATCCATGATTCTGTATTCAAAGTTCTCTACATTGAAGTTACTCAGCCAGTAGTAGCCATCTTTGCCATGTGTGTCCAATTTTTAAAACAATCCCGGCTCATTAAACTTCAATCACCCCTCCAGGCATATGAATTTGGTATAAAATTACTGAAGTTGACTTAATTAAACACTTATACTTATTTGTTCAAAAAGGTGCTGGCACTAGTCTTACCTGTTCGTGGACCTTCTTTAAGAACTCAATCTCTTCTTCCAGAGTCTGACGACGATTTTCTGCATCGAGATGGGCCAGGGTCTCGTTGTTCAGATCCTGTTATAAGATGGATTATGATCATGAATAGAATTGCAGATCATTCTGCCACAAAATGATAACGATGACATATTATCAATGAGAGTTATAGTATGTAATACTGTAGACATTAAACATGGGACTATACGTAATAAAGGGATCTTACTACACTTGTAGATCGAATTTCTTCAGTAGAATGAAACTAACTGGAATACCACATTAAACAAACAAACAAACAAAACATTGTTCCATTGTACAATAAGGAAACTTGAGGAAAGAGTAAGAGAATAAGAGGGAAATATTATTAGTAAGTATTCATTCACAGTGCTGGAGACATCAAAATCAGCAAATTAGAGACACGAAGAACAACAAGTAACTGGTGACAGAATGGTTATGATCTTTTGGTCCCTTGAAGCAAACAGAAAATACGAACCGAAGAAAGATAAAGACGAGTGCCTCAAGCTCTAGAGTACACTAAAAGGAACTTAGTAAAGATTGGACTCTTCTTCATTAAACAATTATTTCAGTCTGATCCGAGAAACATATGAAATTATAGTACTGGAAAAACTATAAATATTTTCGATGATTCTTTGCACGATGTGTGAATTACTACAGAGCAGAAATTTGTGCTGACTCTACAAAAAATATATATATCGAGTTAGGAATGTAGACAGGCGTTCGGTAGTCAGGAGAGGGAAATTATTCTGTCAATAAATCCTAGATTTACTTTCGGAGTTCATCAGATAAAACCTTCTATCAGAATAACACGTAAGTGTGCAATAATGGTACGATAAGATTTTTCATTGGAAATATTAGCTCACAATCGATAAAATAAAACAAATGTTGTTTCCCTAGCAATGGCAGATAAAAGTACCATGCAGACAGAAGCTTTGTTTTGGGCATCAAGCGCTGCGTGATGTTCAGTCACAAATCCACTCGCTGATGACAGATTAAGAAGAAAATTAAATGCCGTCTGCCGTCACAGAGCCAAATTAAGTGGTCACGAAACAAGTTGAAAGTTCCATAAATCAGATAAAGAGATACGATAGCATTTGTGTTTATAAAAACAAAATGTTAGGTTAAGTATCTGTTTAGGTGAGAAGATTACATAGTGTCAATGGATGTCGGTTTAAAATCTACTTGCTGAAACTGATATTAAAGAGATAAAATCCTGCGAAACAAACTAACCCCTTATGCATGCCTCGGCTGAGTCAGATACCTCTAAAAAATAACCCACTACGCATGCCTCGGCAGTCAGATCCATCGAGACGCAAACAATATGAAGTCTTCCAGATTGAAATTTTCTGATGTCACTTTCTTCCCAGTTACGAACTGAATAATTTTAACAATATCTTGAGATTTAGTCTTAATTATTGGTTTTAATGGCCTGTTTTGACATTACCCATGAACTCCTTACATTTGCATCATTTGCAATGATTAAAATTGACGATACAGAATCGTTCTAATAAAAATAGTATAGAGTAAACTTCCCCAAGGGAAGCCAGAATTTATATTGCTATACACTACGATCTTTGATTTTATTTATTAACTTGTTTGGTTTTGTGGGGTTTAGCGCCATTTTTTAGCACATGATATCTGTTGGAGGAAGACCATGGGAAGAACCACCGACCTAAGAGAAGCTACTGGCAAGCTTTCTCGCATACTCACACTGGTCGAGCCGAGACTCGGGCTTACGCGGGCAGAGGCGAGATGTACGAATGAACGAGCGTCTTAGACCACTCGGCCACCCGAGGCCCATTAATTATTAACTCGAACACATAGGAGGATCGTGAAATGTACATCTTAGTAAGCGACATATGATTGTATGCGATATAGTTGTAAGCGAACTCCATTTAGTCGGGATATAAGTAGAAGCAAGGATGGATGTGCAATCCAAATGTCGAAACATCAGTATTTACTAAAGAGATCAGAATTAGCTACATTTGCGTTTTGACGAATGAAATTAAGCATTTATACATAAGTACGCTGGAATATTTTTTTAAATATTATTTTTGTTTTCACTTTATTGGTCTCAGGGTTAGATTGCGAAAATAAATTCCGTTAACCTGACCAATTTATATAATTTAACGTCTCTGATCAGCAGTTTCTTGAATATAACTAAACAAACTTAAATTTCTGTCGCATTAAACTAAATCGCTAAATGTTACGTCAGCGCAAAATTCACGCATTACAGTAAAAGAGAAGTTGAGTTAACATTTTAACTAGTGTGTCACCTCATCATTCCTTTTCTAGACTTCCTGCAAGTGTACTTACAATTCTAAGTTTGTCGACTTCCATCTGCAGGCGCTGAATAGTGCTTCTGTCACGCTCTCTATCTGTTTCCAAGGACGCCAAAGATCGCCGGAGCATGTTAATTTCACTTTCATAGTCGGCTAGTTGCTGGTTCAGTTTGTTGATCTGGTCTCTGTCAATTTGACGATATTTCTTAGCTTCATCTAGTCTGCAAAGAACAACATTTAAAATTTAAAAGATCATGCATAAGATGGACGTAAAAATTCACACAAACAGGAGAATAGATTTTTTAAATTCACCAACGATACATATCAAATTGTATCTTATATGCAATCTTACTGCAAAAGTTTTATCTCCGATCTTTTGCTGATTCCGAAACAAAAAGTTAGGAACTGTATTTTAAAATAAGTGAAGTAATTTAAGAATCACGGAATGTTTCTTTTCCTCGTAGGGTTATTGGTATACACAATATTTGTGCCAATAAACTGGTTCAATGAAGTAAAGGAAATAATAATAAAATAATATAATAAAAAAAATTAAATTAACAACGCCACGAAAAATAAAAGTAATGCTATTGTAATCAGTTGATAAAGTGCTAACGGTATCATTTAAGTGGGTTTCGATGTATTCGAGAATCTTGCAATTTTTATCATTGTGGTTTTCAGGAAGATTATCGAGACTGCATCAAGGTTGAATTGTTTGTTCTGCAATTACTTAAATATGAAGATTTAACAACTGTAAAATCCTTGGTAAATATGTATATAATGTATTCCAACTTAGATGATCTTCTCTCTCTCTCTCTCTCTCTCTCTCTCTCTCTCTCTCTCTCTCTCTCTCTCTGTGTGTGTGTGTGTGTGACTTAAGTGTACACAAGTTTTCTGTCGTCATTATTCATTCATTAATTTTGTGCAACAATGTATTGTATATACAGTATGTATTGTAATAACTTTCGCATAAATCAAATCAGTAAAGTTCTGTTCAGTTCTCTTCTGGTAACTGCAAAATTTGGCCTTGTCATACAGGATGGACATGCGGCGCATCTTAAAAGTTGGAACTTGTTGGCTAAGGATTGCGACTTTTCGAATTACTTCTATAAAACTTGGATAGTTAGAAGTGATAATTACATTGTGCTTTGCACGATTTCTTTCTTATTAGAGGCAGATTAGACTTTGTGACTCTTATTATTATTGTGTACTGTATTGTTGCTCCCCATTGTGTCTTTAACGGTACCCTTTGACGTGTTTTATGTCAATACATTATCTTTTAAAGTACTGTTTGACGTTTTATTGTTAATCCAAGTTCTATTAACGTTATAGTGTTAGTCCATTATCTTTTACGGTACCCTTTGACGTCATTTTGTCAGTCCATTATCTTTTAAGGTACCCTTTGACGTTATTGTGTTAGTACATTATCTTTTAAGGTACCCTTTGACGTTATTGTATTATTCCATTATCTTTTAAGGTACCCTTTGACGTTATTGTGTTAGTCCATTATCTTTTTAGGTACCCTTTGACGTTATTGTGTTAATCCATTATCTTTTTAAGTACACTTTGATGTTATTGTGTTAGTCCATTATCTTTTAAGGTACCCTTTGACGTTATTGTGTTAATCCATTATCATTTTAGGTACACTTTTATGTTATTGTGTTAATCCATTATCTTTTAAGGTACCCTTTGACGTTATTGTTTTAGTCCATTATCTTTTTAGGTACACTTTGATGTTATTGCGCTAGACCATTATCTTTTAAGGTACCCTTTGACGTCATTTTGTCAGTCCATTATCTTTTAAGGTACCCCTGAACGTGCATTTTGTCTGTCCATTGTCTAATTTATGTACGAAAATGTTAAGGACCCAACTATATAAATTCATGAGAAATGGTTATCTATTGCAGTCACTCACAAGAAATATGTAAAATAACCAAATCTTGGATTCCTAAGAAACGAAGCCAAAAAAACCAGTATGGAAAGCTTTCCTGGTTATAACCTGTTTCAATGACTACTTGTGGAAAACATTATGATGATAGATATATCATTATTTGAATATGAAGCTAAACTAAATTTACTTTACAAACTTTAGGTAAATGTTGTCATGGGCAACGACAACTTTTTTACCGGTTTTGTGCAGTGAAAAATTCCGCCTTCCTAGTGATTTCTGTACCTCTGATTGCCATCAAATAATGAATTTAGTATGCGAGATAGTGGCAGCAATATTCAATTTCTTTCTCAAACTACAACATACGAGTAAAATTGCAGTTGCAGGGTAGACAGTCGTGAGTTGTAATCAATACAGCATGGCCCGTCTCATGAAACTCTAATTACTAAAGTCAGGTTATTACCAGGCTATAGCGTTGAAATCCTCTAGTAATATTCTGAGAATATATGAATACAATCGTACAGCCCAGGAGTAATTTCAGACTCAGAACGTAACAACAAGTATCACCCTTTATAAATGTGAAATCTCTTTAAGTTCTGTACCAAAATATAACTAGATAATAACATGAACATTGAACTAATTTTAACTGTTTCTTATAACTGCCATTATTTCACTGCATATATAATTCATTCTTTTATTTAATTCGAGGTACTTTGATGATTTAAAAAAGTTTTAATGCTGAATCAAAATGAAAGAAAGACCAGTGGTTTTGATTACTTTCAAGGAAACTATTGGTTCGTCAGAGTCCACTCTATGGTATTTCGTTTTTAAAGGCCTTTCACACGATAAATATACGCAGAAAGTAGTGCGAAGGACGCAAAAAGAAAACTGATTAAGAATATTGCACAAAACTTTTTCTGTGCAGCTTAAATGAATAATTATTCAATTTAATCGCAAACGTGATATTTTGTTTAATTTATAAAACGTGCTTTATTGCAATTTATGCACACTGTATTTGTTAAAAACGATTTTAACTTTCGTTTTGTTGCAACTGGGAGAACTCTGCATAACCTCAAATCTGTGATTCTCAGTATTCCTCATGTTGTTTCCCTTACTTTAATAGACACAGTAACACCAACAATGTTGAAGCTTTTTAAAATCAAGTTTGGTCAAATTATATGTAACTTTATTGCAAGAAAAAGTCATTTGGTGTTTTTTTTTCTTCTATGTTTAGCATTGGCAGTAATATTTCAGAGCATACCGGCGTCATTTGAATAAGATCGTCAGCCAGAATTATTTTTGTAAAATCGGGTCAAATTCGGTTTAGATGGTGTTAGAAAGAACTCGTTGTAGAATTTTACATCTTTTAATAAAGGTAGCCATTACTGAAGTAGGATAGGCATAAAACCATATATGCCAGGATGCTTTCTGTCAAATTCTGTTTAGCCGATTTTTAAAAGTGGCCAAATCAAGTTTTCAATTTTTAGTAGTAGCGTAGTAACGGCCATATTTGATGATGGATCGGCATCATTTGAACCAAATTGAAAGATTTTCACGACAGGACGATTTCCTTTACATTTTGTCAAATTCTGTTGAGCTGTTTTTGTTTTTTTTTAAAACAAAAAAAAAGATGTAATTAAATAATTTTCTATTTTCGGTCACGGTGGCCGTATTGAAAACATCAAATTCAGTTGAAGAATCTGAAACAACTTTACAAAGGAATGTTTCTTTCAAATTTGGTCAAATTAGCCGTCTTTTAAAATCAATTGAACTCATTTTTATTTATTTATTTATTTATTATATCGGATGAAAGCCCATGCAATATTCACTGGACCTTATGGTAAGACGAGTTAAACAAACAAACAAACGAACAAACCAATCAGATATCCAGCTGTCACCATCGGCATATGTTACGCAAAGGTTGCTCATAATTATTTATTTTTATCTTGTCCTATACTATTAACTTACATAGATGCATCGCATAATTAAATGGGCAGGAACTTTAGATTCCTTGTAAGTCTGAACCTCCAATCAATATAACTGATTTATTCGCAGCGCGTCTGGCCCATAATCAGCACAGCTAAAACCCCAAACCATCGATTGTTGAATCAGTGGACAGCTACGTAAACGGACGATAAAGCACCCCCATTATTCCGCATGTCAGATTAAACTGTCACCTTTTACTGTTATCCTATATGCAACTGACGGTTTTACACGTGCTTCATTTCCGAAAAGAAATGAAAAACCCGGTAACATAAGTGTAGTGGGTGCAATTTTCAGTTTCAACACACATAGCTGTTTCGCCTCCGAGTATAGACAAGTGCGAAGTCATCATTACTTCAGACGCTATGTGTTGGATCATCTGTAATTAGTCGGCCGCTAATACATCAATTGAACGTAAAGAAACAGTCTAGCAATAAGAAGGGTCGACCCTGGAGACCAATCCTAGTTTGCCCGTACATCATCAGCAGATATGAAACCCGCACAATCAGCAATTATTTATTGGTAGGCATTTCCACAAAAGCCGGTTAAAAATCGACTTTTGGTTGTCCGATGCTAGGAATAATAGTAAAATGTAATTTGATGTTGGAAAATTTGGCAAGGAATCAAAGTTAGATATTGATTCAAGTTAACACACAATGGAAAATAAAACTTCTTCGAGCCTCATGATAAACTCTACGAGGAAAGTAGTTCAATTTTCTCAAGTTTTAAAATATATAACATTTAAACTTTATGCTGCGTACGTGGGTCACAACATTTGAATGTAAGTATCAATGGATGTTTGTCAGTGTATTTGTTTACTTACATACATGAATGCATTTATGCGTCTTACGCGAAAACCCGGTTCAAAACAAAGCATTTTTATGCCTATATGGTAATGTAAAAATAAATATTAATATGTTATGCGGTTAAATAGAACATTGTGCACCTTATAAGTATCTCTTTTCCCCTATTGGAATGCCAAGAAATGGCGTTGAAAGCTAAAACAAAGGTACAGTTTTACAATGGCCTGAAAGTTTAGGCTGGTTACTACACTTTCTATGTACCAGAAAAATCATTGTACCGCTGGAAATAAAAATGAACTATTCAACAAAGTTAATTGACTCTTTTTCTAAAATACAACGCACCAGTAATCGTTTTGTGTATTCAACACAAAAGTCACCACGCCAGTTGACATTCAGAGATTAAATACAAATAAGACTCAATGCACTCCTGAATAGGTTCGGGGAAAAAAAATTGACGTACCAAACAGTTCTCAGGTTTCAAATATGAAGCTATTTGACCTTCATTAAAGACGCACACTTATGCTAAGTTCGCATACAACAGTCTCTTTTAAATAAGACCTGAAGCATTGTAACGAAAGAAAGATTTTGAATTTGCTCTAGAATTTCTGCCAGCTATAGTTCTCCAAGGTAATCAGAAAAGTAACATTTGTAAAGACAAAACAAATATTTACTAAACCTAGGCTAGCATGAGCTGCATTCTAATGGGTGACAAGATCTGTCATGCATAAGATGTATAATGACTCAACACTGCTCGTAGTAAGGTTTAGACTCAACTGGGTCTGAATAATTGATTTGCACACACTTCACTTAACCTAATCTACTATTAAAACATTTCCATTGTCAGTAGCAAACGGATTACTCCTACCGACGTAACAGAGGATACAGGTATGGATGCTTCCCGATGACGTCACTAGCAGACAATATTTTGCCCATTTTACCTGGACGATGGGCAGCCTGGCAGTTTCTCCTATATGCGATCACCAAAATTTACCATTTTTAACAAGGCACGCTGAAGCAAAGTCAACTTATAAATCACAAATATAGATACAAACAGAAAGCTTGATTGTGATCAATAATCGGAATTATATTATTGTCCCCATTGGTGAGGAATAAAATCCTAAACTCTACTATTGTCCCCTTTGGTGTGGAATAAAATCCTGAAATAGCATTGCATTTAACTGGGTGAGAAACGAGACTGATGAAAGCAAATCCAGTTTATTACCAGAATTTTATTTTATTTCGAATACATTGAAAATTCTTCCAATGAAAATCTTTGCATGCAATTATGGAGATGGTAAAAAGAAAGTGAATGATAGTATCTATCAAACAACGGGCCATAGCCTGTATGTTTTGAATTTTGGAAATACAGTTATCAAACAACGTAAGGGAAATTTTTGAACCAAGTTAATTGATCATTAAATGCAATGTTCTGTAGCGTAGCGTGACTGAATAGATGCCAACATTAGAGCAGTGACCTAAAATCACAGCAATGGGATGAATTTTACCTGAAGCATAGCTTATTGCAGTTATACAATGCTGCAGAGTAATCAACTGCAAAGTACTGTAAACTATTATTGGAACCAGTTGGATATCTGAGATCGCTATCTGAGGGCAAAGAAATATTTAGTCTCCATAAATGTATTGGGCCGAGTGGAAGAATAGCCTTTAATTATCAAAGGATATCTCTATCCTGCTCTCTGTTCTAACTGCGCTGAATCTGTTTAATTTGTTATAGTTAATTAATATTTTACATAGAGATATTTTATAGAGATAGCACTGCAAAGTTAAAACAACCTATACAACACGTTCGTGATGTCTCAGATGTCGGACTTATATGGTTCTCAGGTGGAACACAAATGACTGGCCGAGAGGAAACCACTAGCCTGCGACTGTTGGTTTCACTTTGTAATGTAGCCGGAGATAGAACTCGAGACCGACAATGTGCAAAGCCAATATTCGAAAGAAAATAAAAATAACGTGCGGTGGCCTGTTATATTGGTTTCCACTTCTTAGTTTGATTTCGTTTAAATCTTAATTGCATACACATACCTAAAGAACACAATTGTATTTTATACGCAAGGAAACTACCCAATAATGTGTCTTCACTACGACCTAATCTCTCTGTTTCAAAACTATTAACCTTTTCAGCTAAACACGTATACATGATTGTCCAGAATGCCACATGGTCTGCAGGGATTTTTTTGTTGTAAACGTGAAATAAATATGCATCGGTTCATTAGTCGAATTATGCAAGGCTTCGTTATTCAAATTCTTTTGCGAATTATAACACTCTATGCCGTGTCACCGCAAGGTTAATACTCACGCTGGATGGTCTTTTATTTGTAGATAGCTAGATAAACAAAGTGGAGTGTTTTATAACTTATCACTTAAACCATAAATATCATTTATGGTGGGAGTTCAGACTTAGTAAAGTTTGCGTATGAATGCATGAATAGCCTTCAATCTGATAAAGGAAAACGTGCCAACTGACCTCGGTTTCGTCCTGACATCGTACATATATCAATTGAACCTCGACATGTTAAATGTATTATGATTAATTTTGCCCAGAGAGCCAGATATCTGTACAACTGTGGGTCCTGTGTTGGCGAATTTGTCTAGTTTTGTAGTTTAATTAAACTCATTAATCACCCTGCAGTGAAAGAAAGTGACCATGACACATATTCACTCCTGACGACGAATGCCCCTCTATGTCATGAATAGATTTATATTGCAAGTCATTTTATCCTTTACTACACACGGCATAAGGCTATCCGAGTGAGTAGTCCAATGCATACCTTCAGATCACATTAATTCATATTGTTTTGTTGGGTTTTTTTTTTGGGGGGGGGGGCTTGCTGTTTCTTTGTTGTTGTTGTTGTTGCACTTCTAATCGTCGACCACTGATAATCAGGATTCTCCGCCAATCTCTGCGGTTTGTTATGTTTTTGGCTTCTTGCATTAAAGAAACCCCTGTTACGTATATTTATACGTTGCTTAAGTTCCTCTCTACAGTTTCGCAGTTGCACATTAATTGATTTCCTTCCAAGTTTTCTTCGTTGGTTATGCAGATAATTTAAAATCGACCTGACATATCTTATGTATTGATAAAATAAATATAAATTTTAAAATTGCATTTATTTTCGTTGTGATGGATGAATGCAGTTTGGATTATAGATTAATCAGCTTGTCCTTAGTTCGGATATTCATTTCTCAAAAGACTACTTAGCTACGGTTGGTCGTTTTCACTTTCCTCAGTTCTAAGGTAAACTGGAGAAGAAACTCTAGCCGATAAGTTTTTTCAGTTTTTCCACTTTTAGACATTAATATTGTCAACTCTAGCAGTACTCATTTTCGTCTTTTACTAACGGGTAAAGTTCATATAATCTGGTCTAGTTAAGTTCCTTACCTGAACAATGGGATCAACCATTTCGATCAACTGTCTGCTCTGGGCGGTGCGTTGTTTTACTAATACCACATATCAAAAAATTTCCAGACACAGTATATGAAAGTAGCATAGAGTTATGCCAATATTCTCTCATTTGTGCTTGTAACGCACAACTTCAATGTATGCCTCTCCCTACTCAATAAATGTAACGAGGAACCTTAAACATTAAATGTAAAAGAGTGGAAGTGAAATTTTGTAAAGTTGTAAGCCGTAACTCAAGAGACGTTACAATGGACCAAACAGTTAACCTGAAACAAATGATAATGTGGTTGGTAAATGCTTCTCCGTATTTGCATAATTTTGTCAGAATGAAAACATTTAATCTATGTGGAGTATTAATAAGAACTGTTTCAATACATACACTATGCTCACATCCTTGGATATTGCTCCGTACAGTGTTGGGTATAAAAGAAAGACTAACCCAGCTATTTCGTTTTCTGCCTGACTAAGGTAAGCAGCAGAGCCCTTGAATGTGCACCTAAAGGCCTAATGGTCTAATGCGCTATCCGCTACAGACCACTAACATCTATCCACCTGGGTTCGAGTCTAGACTCGATCCAAGTGGGCATGTGAGAGAGACTGCTAGTATTTGTTCAGTGGGGTTTCTTTCGGGGTTTTCCCAGGCTCTTCCTCCACTATACATACTGTCATGTTGATCACATGCGGAAAAATGGTGTTAAACCCCACAAAACCAAGCCTGAATATATACCAAACTGGCTCATTATGTTCTATAATCCTTTGCTAGTCAGGCTTGGCAAGTGCAACCACCTTGGCTTAAATATCATGTCTCTATAATGTTTGCATTGTGTTCGTGTTCGTTGTTTTAGCCACAGGTGTCCTCTCTCTCTCTCTCTCTCTCTCTCTCTCTCTCTCTCTCTCTATATATATATATATATATATACATATACATACATGCATACATGGAATCTCTCTCTCTCTCTCTCTCTCTCTCTCTCTCTCTCTCTCTCTATATATATATATATATATATATATATATATATATATATATATATATACATACTGGATCGATATGCTTTTACCTACTGCGTGATTATGCAAATACGGGATGAGGGTATGGTGATCTATTCCACACCAAAGCAGACAATACGTCATTTATGGTAGTCCTCCTGACTCAGCTGAAAATCTACGCATCTGTGGTTCTCACTGAAGTAAATCCGCCCGCAAATATGTGATTGAACTAAATACAGGAGTGTGCTTGTTACAATTATCGTTGTTAAATAAGAACATAGAGAAAAACATCTACACATTACATTGTACCTAGCATGTAGCATGTATGTTCAACGGCAAATTATATAAAAATAGCATTACTATCAAAATGTCACTCCACATAGACGTTCGTTTAGAAGATAGCAAAACTGAAAAGTAATTATCTGAAATTTCATTATGTGTACCAACTATTTTAACTAATTTAATTGCATGTGTGGCTCAGTAACATAATAGAACTATTGCAAACTACCAAAACAAAATCAACTAATGAAATAAAACAACTGGCAGCTATGCAGCTGGTTTCTGAAAGGGCTTTGTGTGTGTGTGTGTGTGTGTGTGTGGAAATGGAGAGCTAGAAAGAATATAAATCTAACCAAAATAAGATTCCCACTGGCCAGTGAAAACAGACGGACATTCATCTTGGTGCACAAAAAGTGAAAATCTATTACTGACAAATGATTGATTATATTAACACTGATATTTTACAGCTTTTAAAACTTTGGATATATTTCAATTTAAAGATCATTGTGGCACACGGTATAGCTTGTACCCCATGGAATATTGTTAAATGAGGGTTTATTGAGATCGGTATATTGTTAGCATTACGAGCTTATTAATTCCTCAACGGCCTACATACGCTTGATTGTATGTCTTTGCATCAACTGAATAAATTACCACAACAATTAACTTAATAGGAAATGTTTCAGTACCTACACTAGACTCACATCATCGTGTACGAGTTAATGCAAACTGCTGCCATGTTCACGCAATCCAGGATCAATTATTCAAGATATTGCTTCGGAACTGTATTGTAAGCATCACATTTCAGTCAACGTGTCACTGGTTTTGGCAGCTTTGAAGCAAGACATACGCGTACCTTCACTGGGCATTCTGAATTATCGTAGACATTTGCCACAACAAGTTTTCTTGGCTGTGTCATCGATCGTAGTCATGATGCCTACACATTTTGACAGGCACCAAAATGAAGACAAACTTTAACAGAGGTAAATGCTACAAGCACGCTGATTACGTAAATAAGATGAATATTATAATCGAGGTCATTCAATGGCAAATACACTGTAATTCTCACTTGATAAATACCAAATTTGGTTTGCTAAAGGATCATATCTGACTAAACCCATCTCCCATTTTTTTGTTACTACAATCCTATCATACGAGAGCTTTTGTTATCCCCCACGCTCACTTAGAATTGACGTGAAAGTGAATTAGAACATGCATACGTATAAGATTCATGGTTTATGTGCGAAAGATCATGAACTAACCATTTTAGCAGAAGAAACTAAACACACAACAAAAGAAATGACTTCTCTAATTTACAATATGTATGTATGGCTAGAAATATACTTTGTGTGTACGGTGTATTTACTCTGTCAGACACAATAGTTACGTATGTCAGACACGATGGCTAGATATGTACTTTGTGTGTACGGTGTATTTACTCTGTCGGACACAACAGTTACGTATGTCAGACACGATGGCTAGAAATGTACTATGTACTTTCTTTGTCTTACCAATGGTTAAATAAATACTGTGTACGGTGTTTTTACTGTCAGATACAATTGCTAGATATGTACTGTGTGCGGTGTATTTACTTATTTAACTCAATGGTTAAATATGTACTGTGGTCGGTGTAATTACATTGAAACGGTGACAGACTAAGATTTGTATAATTGATACGATCAAGATTGTCATTCGACAAAAAAGTAATTGAATCAGTTTTTGAGAAAAACAGACAATAAGAACTTAAGACGATAATTGATCTAAGACCACCAGAAGCCATTGTCTGTCCGCATATAACAACTACATAGAGTCTTGAAATTCCAGGTAACACACTTGTCGTCTGCAATCGCCATATTAGTAGCTGTAAAAAGGTTTTTTTTTTTTTTTATATAAATTTTTGACTATATGTATATGCTCGTCGATGCATGTGTATACCAATAAACCAAGAAGTTATGTACGACCATTCCTTTACCATGACATCGAGGAAGGCAGCTGTTAAAAATATATCAAGTTTCATGACATACGAGTCTGTTGTAATGAACATTGATCACCTTGTTAGACTGGTATTGAATTTGCATACTGTATAACTGCTAATCGAAGCACTTTTGAACTGAGGATAAGAATACTTTAGACATCTAGAATTTCATTTCGAAATGAACCAAAGGTTTCAGAGTATGCGGTTATAATTCACCCCACACTAGTCTCAAATTATGCAAAGTAGAATAAAAAGATCCATGGCTCCTTTTGCAAGCGACCCAAATTCATGTTCAAACACATTACGTGATGACTTGCCAGGAAAGAGATTATAGGGAGATACCTCCCATGCAAACATATTAATCATTATTGATACACGAATACACATACATTTGAATATATTTTAAAGGATGGGCTACGTAACATTATTTACAACAATAGAGAAAATACAGGTAGGCAGATGACTTGAATCATAAGCGGCCAAAGCTGACTATTTAAGTACCAATACAAGACCTAAAAATTGGCTGTGTGTGCGTGTGAGAACACACACACACATACACACACACACATATAAATATAAACGTTGCGTTTTACAGGGCCAGAGGGGGGTAAGAAACTCCATCCCTAGGCTAAAAATAACGTACACAAACACACGTACAGTTGCTTGTCACTTGAAATTTGATCATCGTTTAATTCTTCCTCACATTTATTGGGTTTTATGCACACTTTTAGTAAATAGACACAGACCTTTGCTTGGTGCCTTTTCGAGAAAAGTGAGGACCCTTTTAAAATTTTGCCCCCCCCCCAATATTTCACCTGATCCGTCCCCGTTTTAATCTTCCATGACTGAAGACCTATATTCGCTGTTATCACACATTTTCACTTCTTCATTAACGAATAATTGCGTTTAAATATGACCTTCACAAAATTTCGTGCGGGTACATTACCCGTCCATAATGTATATGTGAAAGTGACGTTTCACTGAATAAAAATAAAACTCGCAGACAATAAGATTATAGTGTGGAGAATTTACAACAGGTTATGATACAGTGATCCTGTGGAAAACTAACAAGTTGAAACGACCAACGTCACACCTACCGTCATAAGGTCATGGAATGATTGAGACAAAAAAAATAAAACAAATGATGACAAGTATGTAAAGCAATAATTAACTGCTGAGCATTCCAACGCAAAAGCGGGACCTTGGCGCCGATTCTTTCATACTAAACAAGCCACATTCAGAAAATAAATACACCAGATCAATATTTTTGGTAACAAATATCGACAAGAACTCTTCCAAAGTGAACTCCCGTTCATTAAAATCATAAAATGGGCACCCAGCTCCAATTAAATGCATCCCTAATTACCAAACATAATATGTTTATTTGCTGTATTTGTTATTTGTTACCTTTACTTCTCCATGACACATATACAAAGCACATATTTAATTAAGGTACGTATTTGAAATTCAAATTTATGAAATCTTTGGAAGGTGGCGACCCAACCCCCCCCCCCCCCCCCCCTCTCTCTCTCTCTCTCTCTCTCAGACTTGATTGCTTTTAATATGCTTGGGAAAAATCACAATGAGCAATAGGGCCTACTTGGAAAAATCGTCATATATTTTCGTCCCGCTTTGACACAGGATAATCGATAGATCACCTATTTTCAGAGTCTTTCTTCAGTTAGAAATTAGAAAATGTGGAGAAATAACTCTTAAACTGTTCTTTTATTACAGTTTTTGGCTGTATAATGCACCAAATCTCTCTTTATTCGCAATAAGGGGCGCAATCAATACACTCCTACAATTGAGCCTGGACTGCGCTTTCTAGTATGATGTCACACATATCAATCTTAAACAAAGGAGGTAAGAACATCTATGATTTTGGACATGGGAGAAAGAATTTTAATTTACA
>JAECUM010024659.1:0-55371 GCA_016617855.1 Megalonaias nervosa
ATATATATATATATATATATATATATATCAGACGGGGCGGGTGATATAATATAAATGTAATACATTATCGTTATAAACATAATATATGATGTCTAATTTGCAAAAGAATGTATGATTCAAAGTATATTCATTCCTATTTAGCATAATTTTAATTTTCTGTTACTTTCATTATTTTTCAGTAAAAGTTTTGCTTAAGAAGAAGTCCCTCTAAAAAAATGGCCGTTTTTTTTACTAAGCATCATCTTGATTGTGAGTTGTTTTTCTTGCGGTGGTCTGACCACGGGAAGCAAGCTGAAGTAAGCAAAAGAGTTGTGTCTATTGTTTTAACATTTTCAATTTTGCCTCATTTATAAAAAATATTTTAGCCATGACTAGTACTTGAACATTTTCTATTTTGCCTCAGTTATCAAACAAATTATAACCACAAACTTGAAGTAGTAATGATAGTAAAGGTGGTTGCAGGAGGTGGAAAAACCAGGGAAACACTCAGACAAACCACCAAGCTCGGAATGCAACTGCTAGAACGTTTAAATGGTTGGATCAGGATCAAACTTCATTGTGCGGAGTTGCTAAGCGATTTACAGTGAAAGTTTTGTAACCATTTAACCATCCAAATGTAGTTGCCTAACAAAACTCTAATGTCTAATGAACGTAAATTGAACTGAAGCAGTTACAGAAAATCGCACCTTTAGACCAGTTACCGTTATGTTTGGAATAAATTGTGAATGTCGTTTGATCAGATTTTTCTGTTATTTTTCATTTCCTGTTTTAACTGATGAAAGTTGTTTGTGTATCCTTTACTATTAATCGGCATCATCTAGCCAACATTTTGCTGACTTACCGCTAAACACTTCGACTGCTTCCACAACCTGAAACATTAGCTATGGAAAAAAATCAAACCTCTGTTGGAGTATATAATGATAGATGGGGAAAAACATATTAAACTGGTATAGCGGTGAAATCTCATGGTACAGTTCCTGTATTATGTTTTTCACTTCAAGTGTGTTCGTGTTTGCGAGTTTGAGAGAAAGGAGATGGAGAACATCGTACAAAACAAGAGGTTATAAGTGGTCACTGTTCTATCAGTCAAACCGCAAAAATAAATTTAAGAGACAAGCAAATGTCTTGTAAAATAATTTGTTTTAAAATAATCCTTCTGATTTTCTCTTTGAGTAGATTTTACAAATTGATTAATTTTGTTTTTACTCATATCTGAATATGTCAGAAAAATGATAAATTATTCATTTATTAATTAAATATCGATGAAACTAAACGTACATTCCAAATCAGTCACTTAGAACTAATCATTACTTTCGTTGATTTGTACACACTTTGCTGGAAATATGAAGGAGGAATAAACTCTATAGTACATGCATTATCCATGAAAAGATCTACACAAATAATACAGTTCTCATAAATATTTAAGAACTGTAAGTACAAGCAAATAGTCAAATTATATTTATGAGGAATTTCTCAGAGATGTTATTCATTCAAAGCACCAACAAAGCTGAGCACGGGTTAATTCAGTACATGACATTTTTATATATTAGTAGCTGGACCACGTACAAGATGTCTACTCTCACATAGTTGACACTTGTTTTCTTATGTAAAGCAGCTGATGACGGTAACATATCCGTGTTTGTCTTGCAGCGTCATTAATTGGGAGGAAATGGATTTCACGTACGTTTTCAATTTTAAAACATACAGCTGTTGAAACAGGCAAGATGTAAGGTGAAAAGTTAGTAGAAATGTGTCTTTATCACATAGTCGGTACATTTCGCCTTCAGTGTGTACAGTTTCATATTTTTGATATTATACATGTAAACATATCACCTTATGTGATTCTGATTGGTCCGAATAAGCCCATGAAATTATTGTGCAGTATTCTCTTTACTGATTGGCTGCGATCGTGGGAAAACTTTTTTAACCCCGCCTTCAGGAATTTTTTGTTTTCATTGAACATTTTTTGGCCGCCATTTTTTGAATCGACTCGCGATAGGAAATTGGGAAAAAAATTGTTTCGTCTGCTTCAATATTGCCAATTTACCCCCACAGGGGTTTGTTATGTCATGTATAACATATCATAACATGAAAAATGGCAAAACCCCCAAGACAAGAACAATAACAACAAGTAAAACTACCGGTATTGCTTAGATGATAACCAGGGTGAGGGTGGCGATGTATGGGCGGTATATCTGTAGCATGGAATCCACCCTATATACATGCTTGGCTTAAATGAAGTAAGTAAACTCACCTTTGTTCACAGAAGAATGTAGACATAAACCGGTCTCCCAACTGACAGAACTTTATCCAACCACAGCATATTTACGTGGTAAATATGTGATGCAAGTCCGACTCAGAGAGTTGTTTTCGTCTTCTGTACAATCTAATGTTCCAAATCAAATACTGCAAATTTCCGGTCACAAAAACATTAGAGTAAATATGTGTATTTCTGCATCCAGTAATCTTTTTTCACAAAAATATTGCATCAATGTAATGTTTAGTTGTGGAATTTTAACGTAAACACTGTCACTGTGTTGTGTTGGACAACTCAAACCGGTATTGTGCACCGTATCAAACAATGTGACATCACACGCTTTGGACATTTTGTGTTGACAAATGTTTTGTCTTTTGTAAAATGTTATGTTTATTTGGATGGGCGCTTATTCTTTGATTTATAGTTATCAAAAATGTATAATATACTTTTACTATATCAACTTTGTTTGGGACTATTTTTTAAGCACAACAAATGAACGGTACAGCGTCTGTCAGAATGAACGAAATTATTCGTTCTTCTTTCTATCTAAATAATTTCCCCTGAAATTAAACTATGTGATAAAAAGAATCTCAAATGAGTAATGATTTAATATTAAATTTATGAAACTCGTTAAATAATGTCCAGCTTTTGCTAGCCAAGGCTCGTAAAGGCTGGACATTATTCAACTCATTTCATAAATTCAATATTAAATCGTTACCCATTTGAGATCCTCTATATACGATACATGTGCACCCGGCTGTTGCATTGCCAGTTGAAATTGATACATCTGGCTCAAACACGAACAACAGAGAACTAGTTTGTTAAACAACTAAGCGATAAATGTAAACGTATTAAGATGTATCTACTTATCGTATCAACTCTTTGAAAAACACCCGAAATGGTACACGAGGATTGACTTTTTAATATAAAAGTGTACTGCAACCATTGAAGGGGGTACCGTATATTTTAGAACTAGTTCGGTGTTTAGAATGCAGAAGAGTCCACATCCCCGAACTATATTGCCTAGCTCCTCATGCAGGATGGGTGGATTACATTATAGCTAGGCCTGCAAGTGATGTTCAGGTCAGAAAATTCTGTTTATTGTTGAAAGTCGGGGATCTTTCACTTATATTTAATGCTTATGTTTTGAGACTGTGCAAGACGAGTGGGGTGGTAAAATTATTACTATGCGAGGTGGAGGTCTGAGTTAGGTCCATGTATATGCAGTGACAGAAAATGACAACGTATCATCAACCATACAAATTAGCTATACAATACGGCCATCGAGTTTAGGATAAAAAAAAAATCACGCCAAATCGCCTGAACCCAGGATGTTCGTTAAAATATATGGAATAAATGTATAACATAGATCTATCTGGCAGAGACTTCTAGTATTCTAGATTGTCTAAGTGATTGTTGAAACGTTGGTTACATTGGTTTTCTTTCGAGATTATGCTCAAGAAACTGCTTCTTGAAGATGTCATCGTGTTTTGGAAACCCTGCCTTAAATCCTATAACGAACCTCTTAGTCCTATGTTAGTAATGAAGGGGGGCGATATAGCGACAATGGGAGTTAGAATTACAATACGCCCCCCCCCCCGGCCTGTATAACGACAAAAGTTATAGCGACAATGGGAATTAGCATTACAAGACACACACCCCGGCCATTATAGTGACAAAATGGACCCTTGGCCACTATAGATACAAGACAAAAGGTTGGGTTTTGGTATAGGGACAATAGGGGTGGGACTGGATAGGTATAGACATAGGCGTAGGACATATACATACATACATAGATTGATGAACATAAATCTATCACACATAAAATATAAAATCGACTAAAAAAAGTTTAGGCAAGAGAGACTAAATCATTTCGAGGCAATGAAGTAGCCCTGAAAAGGGTCTTGTCATAGATATATGACACATACATAGATTTGTGTATATATAAAACTATCACACATAAAATATAAAATCGACTAAATATTTTTAGGCAAGAGATAGTAGACATCTTTTCTAGACATATGAGTGGCCCTGAAAGGGGTCGTTTAGCTTTCTTCTACTTTCTCTCCTCCCTTCTTCTTCTCCACCAGCACCTCATCTTCTACGGGACAATTTTCTTCTTCTTTTTCTCATCCTTCCATCTATTTTTAGCTATAACTTGTGGGAAATTCCTTTGGAAAAGCCCACTACCTATTTATAGCCTCAGCCTGTGTGACGTTGCTGTTTAAAAACCATATTATCTATTTATAGCTACAGCCTGTGGAAAAACCCAAGTCTATATTTATAGCCTCAAACTTTCCAGCTTGAAATTCCTACTATCCACACAGAAGGGGAAGAAAAAACCCAATACCTACTATCCACACTGGCTTCAGGTATTCCTACAGGATAGGGTCTGCTTCTTCGGAAAGAGAAGGAGAACTCTTTCGTGTCTACACGGCAGTTTACAAAGCCTCTGTCTGGGCCTGCTGCTGTTGCTCTTCTCTCTGCTGCTTCTGAAGTCTATACTTCTTCGTCCACTCTTCTTGCTCTTTCTTGACCGTTCCGGTGGTCTAGTGGTTAGAGCGTCCGCATTGGATGCAGGAGGTCGTGGGTTCGATCCTCTGCCGAGTCATACCAAAGACTTACAAAAATGGTACTAACAGCTGCCTCGCTTGGCGCTCAGCATTAAGAGGTTAGTATTAGGACTGTCGGCCTGGTATCAGGATAATGTGACTGGATGGGACATCATGCTACATGTCTGCGGCATGATGCCCCAGTGCTTGATATCATTATAAACTGCCACACTGCAGACATCGTAGCGATAAGACTGAAATGTTGTTCAAGCTACGTTAAAAATCCAAATCACACACACACACACACACACACACACACACACACACACACACACACACACACACACACACACACACACACACACACACACACACACACACACACACACACACACACACACACATACACTTGCTCTTTCTTGAGTTCCTCTCTGAAGAGCTCTTCTATCAGGTCTTGGGCTATTTTTAACGTCCTGACATTCTCTATCTCTTCAGGCTTCGGTATCAGGTTTTGCTTGACACGGTGTAACTGCACGTAAGCTTCGTTCAGCTTGGCTAGTCTTGAAGGAAACTTCGTAGGTTGAGACCGCCGCGCTTCATATGGCAAGCGCGGACGCGATAGAAAACATCCCTACGATTTTTGTTGGGTCGGAACGCTATAGAGCTCATTTCATGGTGAGGGATAGAGAGAGAAGTCAAAGAGCATGTATAAATTGTTTTGAAAACGAACGACAGACACTTTTTCAAAACACAACAGTTTTTATTCAGCAAACAACTAACAATTCATATCACATCAAACAAACTTTTTTGACAAGGTTGACAACGTTGTGAAGTCAAGCTAGACTTCCAATGAGTCAGGTCATTAGATCATTGATGTACACTACGTTTCCTAGCTAAAGACAAAAGATATCCATGACGGTCACAAAACCATCGATCTAATTTTTCATCGTTTCTAGAACAGTCATGATCAAAATAAGTCACTAAATGTTCTAAAGGATATCCAAGACTGCATTGGTGAAGAAAATACACATAATATTGTCCACACACCATATAATCTGTACCTTGTAATTTCACATTATTGAATCGTGTCACCTGGGCATTTCTTCTCATAAAGTCGATGATGTCGTCTTCCAAAGGCAGTAATCCATACAAATCAAAATACTCCACACAACCCTCTTCAGGAAAGTAGACGGCTACCCAGTAGGTTCCTGGGAGATGACTGTCATCCGTGTTGATGACATAAGCTTGATGGTCCTGAGGTTTGCGATGAGGTAGTTCATCTATAGCACACACGACAGGATTCCTAGAAGCAGTGTACGAACTGTTGTTCAAAAGGTAATAAAGTTCCCAGGTATCCATTTATGTTTTGTTTTTTTTCACAGGTAATGATAAGTCATCAATTCAATTCTGACCTTCTGCTTGAAAATCACTGACAAGCAACCTTTTCTTCGCCTCGTCTCCGCACTCTGAGCCAAGAGACGTTCGATGTGATTCATCTCTACATTAATCGATGGAGGAGAGGAATGATCACGCAAGCCTTTATACCACTCATGCAACACTGCTTCTTCTGAGATGAGACCCCAAGCGTTCTCCAGATACTGGTCCAATTTTTCTTCTTCACTCATCATCAGACATTTATCGTGTTGAATTTGACTGGGATGATCGTTTTGACATCCATAGCAACCTTTCTTCATCAATTCCATAATGTTTTCTGCCAGGTGTTTGGCAAAACAGGAGACTAAATGTTGTTCTTGTTTTGGTCATCTGGACCTCATCAGTATGCCCCCTTCGTTCTCGACGGCTTCCACGAAATCCTCCCATTCCATTTCCAATGAGTCTCCACCGTTTAAAGAGGGATAACAGTGTTCTAGCTTCTAATAGTCTAGAATGACCTATCTTAAACTGTTGATTTCTTTGGTATTATCGAATTCGTCGTACAAGATGACGTTCACCGTCTCGGCGAGAGCTTCTGCAAACTGAAGTTCCGCACGCAGTTGACCGCATTTTATAGGGTGGAAATGTCCCTCGTCACTGCCTTCGTCTAGAGTGAAATCAAATGACCACAAAGTGTAACCTGCTGCATAATCTTCGTACGAAATGCCGTGGCTGGTGTTGATTCCTAGCTGTCCGTTAGCTTCGTATAGGGACAAGTACGATCTCAAGTAATTCTTCTGGGCAAAGTTAGGTTCGAAGGGTCTGGTACACAAGGTCTTGCCAACACGACTGGCTTCGATCTTGGACACTCTGTAGTGTTTAAACTGAAAAGGATTGGCAGTGACGGCTCCGTTGAGGGCTGCATTGCTAACGATACCAACGATTAAACGTTTGGGTAACTGTCCTTGGAATAGATGTTCTTCGATCTTGGATCAGAGTCCAGTGGTAATAGTGAAAGTTTTCACTTCTACGCGTCGTATCGGATACTTGGCGGTCGTTCTGCTCAAAGTGTGACTGATGTCGTTTCCTGCTTTAGGTAACTCTTGTACTCGGCACACGTAAAGTCTGGCTTCTTGGATGATGGTTTTGTATTCGTTGGCATGAGCCATCAAATGGAAAGCGGTACTGCTTAGATTCAGTCTCAGGCGAATATCCACTCCGTTTAGCAAATACTTGTCTTGCAACCACATGTCCAAATGCAAACGATCCACCAGTTCTAAACTATGTCCTTGCAGGATTTTCTTTCGACGGTCGTTAAAGCCCACATTGTGAGGGTCGTCATCTCTGTCAGAGTTGTGTCGTTAAACTTGTCCTCGCCTGCTGTGTCAGGTTTCCATACCACGCAAACATCCAGATGAGTGTTCTTGGCCTTTTTTCCGTACGTCAAGAGATTTTCCAGGTACGCTTGGTAAGGGTAAGTATCCATGCTACTGCTGACAAGTTTGTTATTCAAATACAAATCCACTTCACTGAACAATGAATGCATGAAATTGTTGACGGGAGTTACTCTGGCATCGGCTCCTGGAACGCTGTCGTCCGTTTTCATCACTTTGACTTTCAGGTACAAGTAACTGCTATTCAGATCAATGTAATCTTCGAGCTGACCTTTGATTTCAAACTCGATGTGAGCTGTATCTGTCAAAGAGGAGATGGGATGGAATTCTACCTATTGGGATTCTTGCATCGTCATCATGGTAGGTGGCATGGCAAACAGATCCAGTTTCGACTTGGAACAGGCACAAGACTCTCGGTGCATCATTTTTTCTTTCTCTCCGTTTGTGATTTAATAATCAAAAACGTCTGTGTCTCGGACGGTTCTTATTTTCTTGGTCTTTCTAGCTCTGAGGATGTGAAGTCCTCTGAGGGGTGTCTTCCTCATGGTCTCTTTCTGCCTTGTTCTTGCTGTGGCGTCAGGGAAGCAGGAATATCTGACTCGGCAGCGTCCGGGACATTTATAGGAGTTTCTCGTCGGCCCAAAATGTCTTTGCCAGTTTGAAGCAAGACATTTTTGTCTGCTGTCAAGAAAGCTTCTTTGGGATTTTGTTTGCCGATGATGACATTTTGGAGAAATTCTTTGCCTTGCGTCAAAGCGGCATCTTTCAATGCGTGCAATCCCCGTTTCACCATCAGTTTCAAAACAGGAGCCACTGAACGAAAGGCAGATTTCAGCATATCTCCTAAACCAAGTCCTCGCTGTCGAGCGACTCCTTGGTACACAGGATACATGACTTACAAGTCGTTAGAGTAGTTCTTTTCAAAAATGGAGTTTCACTGTGACTTTCCCTTTGGTGAATGGAATATTTTGTCCCATATCTCCTTTTATAGTAATGTTGACAGTGTCGAAATACGACTTACTGACGGGCAAATAGTGAGGATGTACAAAGTCGCCGTGAACGTGATAGGTGTTTCCACCTTCCTCGTCAGCGGTCGTGGCAGAATAAACTTTGAAAGGAATGACTCACAGTAACGGCACGGAGGTGTGTCCCACCACGTTGTACTCCACCGCATCTGAGTACACAAAGATCAAATTCAGTCCTTTGTTCATTTGTACAGGGAATCGAAAATATTTCGCAAAATCCAAGTTGCCGGTAATGGCTGGTATTTCGTTTCTAATCTTGATCAACTTGAGCAGCAGAGAGGTTGAACAGACCATTTGTCTGAGACCTTATTTTTAAAAAAATAAACCTTCCTACGACGGCTAAAAAAACAAGGTCAATGACGCTAAACCAAAGCCTCTAACCGAGACTATTTCCATACGGTTGAGAACGAATAATAAATCGTTTGGGTTAGCTCAGTTTTGTTATCCATCGCTGACGTATTTTTTTCAAATTTTTATGCGATTTCGTTTACGCGTTGGTCACTCAGTATTGGTCATTCACCCTCTCTGCTGCTATAAATTAACCAAAGATTTTATCCAGACCTATACGATATCTGGATCTTGGGTCATGTAGATTTATTGTTATAAATCCGAACGGAACAGCTTGTGCTTTTGAAAAAAAGTTTTTAAATTTAATCATATCCATGTCTCCTGAACACCAAGTATAATAAATATTCTGTAAAGTATAATTATCTACTCCATTAAACACAACCAAAGTATTACAGTTATCTCTGATTACCTTAGGTATTTGTGTATATCGTTGTGTAACATAAATCACGTCAGTATTTTTATGCCTACCTCGAGAAAATATCCTAGCTGGATTTGATTGTTTGTCCAGCATCACATCATCATATACTACGAGATTATTAATGAATCCATCTGAGTCATCTACGGATGGGGCTTCATCAATATCGGTGATAAAATCAACAATATCGTTGCCATCTTCATTCAATAATTTTGCATTTTGATTAAAATCTTTAAGTACTTCATAACAACTTTAATCATCTACAGATGGTGCTACTAAATATAATTTGTCCCACTTCATCCACCTCATTATCAGATTAAGTAATAATTGTGTTTTACCAGATCCAGATGGACCTATTATAATCATTCTGATAGAATTTGGAAGCGCTGGATGGTGCATTACTGGTTCTTGTTTTCGTGTCGCTGAGAAATCAATTATATTCATATAAAAAATAATATGTGTTCGATGTAGAGCATCTACACCCACTGCTGAATTGACAACGATAACAACAAAAAATAAAAGACGTGCAATTACAGGTAAATGTGTAAAATGTGGCACACAAAAATATAAATTTATCTCCGGACACAAAGTGTCAGGTGGTGATATAGCCGCTTCATTAGGGAAATTGCCAGGAGTTCCATGGGCTAAATACCCCGGTGAGAAACACCTTCCTGGATATAATTATTGTGGTCCTGGAACTCGACTTGATATCCGACTTGATGATCAAGATCAACCAAGACCAGGAGAGCATCCAGTAAATAAGATTGATCAAGCATGTCATGTTCATGATGTTGCGTATAAAAGTAAAGATTTGCAGCAACGGCATCTCGCAGATGTGAAATTGATTCATGCGTTAAATTCTATACCTAATAAATCTCTCAGAGAAAAACTCGCTAGTTTTCTAGTAAAAACTGCTATGAAAGGTAAAATAATGTTAGGAGCTGGTAATTAATTATATAACTATTATAATGGAATCCATTTATTATTCCCCGAGAGGATATTGGAGAGGCAAAGCAGCGATTACTAAACTTGCTGAAGCAGCAAAAGTCTCACGCGTTGTTGCTGCAGCGTGGTTAGCACGACAGGCAATATGGCAAATCTATCTACGTCCACCTAAAAAAATTCAGTACACACATTTTGATGTCAGCGTCCCTAATGAAGTTCATCAAGCAGATATTTTGTTTTTACCGCACGATACTATTAAAACACGTGGACGAAAATCACGCACATACAAATACGCATTGACTGTTGTTGACGTTGCAAGTAGATATAAAGAAGCTGAACCATTATCAACAAAGACAGCATCTGAAGTTGCATCTGCGTTTGAGCGAATTTATCAACGTGGTGGTCTACGATGGCCACAGCTATTACAGGTTGATCCTGGCAAAGAATTTCTTGGTGCAGTATCATCGTTGATGAAGCGACATAACGTTAAAATCAGACGAGGACATACTGAAATTCATCGTGATCAGGCAATCGTTGAACGATTTAATCAAACACTTGCTGAGCGGTTATTTGGATATCAATACGCAAAGGAAATATCTACTAACTTTAAGTCCGGTGAGCGATCTCGTGAATGGGTTGCAAGGTTACCAAGTGTGATAGCTGCATTAAATAATGATATTACTCGTGCAACTTCCATGAAACCTTCTAATGCAATTACAAAAAAATATATACCCCGTAGCAATAACCTCGACCAATATTAGGTAATGTAACTGTAAGATATTTATATGAACCTGGTGAACTTGAAGGTGGTAAAAAAAGAGCAACTGGTCCTATCTGGAGCGTGACTACACATACAATTTCTAGCGTGGTTAGATCCACTGGTAGACCTCCAATCTACAGACTAGATTCTACAGCCCCTCAACGTGGATTTGTGCGTGAACAATTACAAGTAATTCCTGCGGATACACAATTACCACCACATACAATTACATAACCAGAACCTTTACGTCGATTGCATTCAAGACAGGTTAGCATCACATTATCACGTATATGACCAAGATCACTATTAATTCTGTCTACGGTAAATTGTCTTGGATCATTATTCGAATATTGCCATAACATATTACAGTTACAGCTTGCACAATGATTATTCTGTCGTTGTTTTAGTGTTATAATAAATTCAGTATCGATATCAAAATTACGATTATTTTTTTTTGGCACATTGTTTATAACCAGATAGTTTTTTTCTTATTATGTCATTATTAACAGTTTGATCATTATTTTCTGTAAAATTTATAATAACCCTATGCAGTTGAGATATTCTTCTGACACGAGATACTGCAAGATAGACTAAATTCGACCATTCGATCCGATCATCTACAATCCAGATATTTGTATCAGAAATAGTTAATCCTTATGAAGAATGGATCGTTATAGCGTATCCTAACGTCCATGGAGATTTATCCATGCTCAATGCACTCTCAACAACATCAACAGCAACCAAAACAATATCATTCAGTACAAGATTTTGTATCCTTGGTGGAACCAAGGCACCAGGAATTTCAACTTCAATATTTTGTCGTCGAGTATCTGCTGGGCGATAACACAAAGGTACAGGTAGATCTGAAAACTTTTCTTTATGTAACAGAAATAATTTCTCCTGTAGTTCATCACGAACTATCTTTCTACTTGCGACTATCAAATCGGCGGGATTCCATAAACTCAGAAAATCATTCATATTAGTCTCTGGAATTACTTTACGCATTATCTCACATTGTATTTTATCTGGCTGTAGTCTGATTAATCTTTTAAGTTCTTTCAGCGGTTCATCAATAGCTCTATAGTCATCATTTATTTCTTCATAATAATCTACATTATTCTTCAGCCATTCATGTGGAGACTGTCCAACAAAGGGTGGTGGTTGACCATGATCGCCACACATTATCACAGCAGTATTTTTTGTCAATGACCATTCAAGGAATATTTTTAATATTTCTAACGACATCGTGTCTACCTCGTCCCATATAATATACTAAGGTATATATTTCTCACCTATTCGCTCAGGAGTCCATGTGTCTCCGCACCATCTAAAGAAACTATGATATGTACATGATTTTACTCCTCGTTCTTTTATTTCCCTGGCTAATTTATGTGTAATTGTCAAAACAATTATATCTGAATTATTATTCATGAATAATTTAATCGCACGAGTTGTTTTGCCTGAACCACCGCATCCGTTAAGATAAACAGTCTTATGTCTAGCCACAGGATCGTATACAGATGGTGCAGATGACTTTGATACTTGATTATTATTTTTGTAATATATTTCCTTAATTTCAACGTCGGCAGATTCAGAATAACTAAGTATATTTTCTTGCTTTATCCTCCATGTTCCCCATTCACCATCACCGAGTAGCGGTTTTAATAAATCCTTATATTTTTTATGTATATAAAATGAATCCGTAGCAACTCTGACAATGTAACGAGGAAATCTATTTATCATCGACAATAGATTTATTGAAACATAGGCTAGCATTGAAGATCTTAAATGAGTAAATTGCGGTGAGTTGCCATCAGTATAGCTCACAATCGTACCTAGTTTGGTTCCATCCGATAAATAAGCATTACATCGGCTTATAAATGTGTTTTTTTCCGTTGTATCAGCGAGTATAAATTCTAGTTCAGCATCGTCCATAATCAATCTTGTACAGTGTCGTTTATAATCGTATGAACTACCTTGAGTAAACTTACCGATTATCTTTCTACCAAGACCTTTTGTAAGTTTTTCATCATGTTCGTCCCTGCATTTACGGTCATCTTCGTCAAGATCAGGAAATTCTTTCCTGGCATCATCGACAGGCTCTGGTAACCAAACTTGCTTCTGTGGACTATACGATATAATTGCTTCATTTACTCTCAACGATATTAAAATTCCAGCATCAAGCATATATCGCAATAGTACTATTGGAACCCAACATTTTTCTGAAAAATGTCTTCCAAACCAAACATAAGTAATAGCATGGAGATCTTCTGCGAACTCGAATGATTCTATATAGGCAAATCCGGTTAAGTCAAAATCTGGTAAGGGTCCATTTATCGCTACTCTGGTCATCTCATGTGATGGATGTCCAAATCTCTTAAAGTATTTAGAACATTCTCCATATCCAAGAAAACTCCCAGGATAACATGCTACCATATCAACTGAGATAACGTCACTATAGTCGTATTTGGTATTCCATAATCCACCGTGTCCATATTCTATACAACTTTTCTGGACATCTTCAAGAAATTCCGATCGTGTCGGTTTCCATGAATTTTTCTCCTGAGCGAAATGGGCAGCAACCGATGGTACGGTAAAACAATTATTTAATAATTCTCCAACCTTGATATGTCAAAAGTATATTTCAGCGGAAGATTTCTCATTTCTTCATGAAGAGATTCTGTACGATAAATATCACCATTAGGCCGTACAAATTGATCGTAATCATGTTCTGAACTTTGAAATAACCAAACAGACACAGGGCCACTTTTACTGATATTTCTGATAAAATCAAATATATGACCACCATAAAATTTAACCGTTCTGTCTCGTGGAAATATTGTTACAGCGTTAGTCCGTGCATGTGCATTATGATCAACGATATCTATCGAAGCTCCTCTTGATTCATATTTTGATTTATACAAAATCTCTCCTGTTAACGTCCTCACTGTTATTGGAAATTTCAATAGCTTTCCCAGCTCAGCAACATCTTTAATAGATGCTCCAGTATCTTTAACTGTTTCTGCCCATGTATTTATTTTTTGACGTCGTAAATCTGTCAAGCCATTACCACGTATCGTATTTGTAAAATGTTCTGTAACTCGTTCAGCTACACAGTTTATTCTTGACACTCTCATCGGTTTGAGATCCTTAACATCAGGTTTATCATTCAGCGGATATATTGCATAGACAACAGCAGTCACAGGATACCTTCGTTCATAATACGGCTTATCAATACCAGTCAGTATTCTAGGTTTGGATTTATTATTTAAGAGAACAATATTATTTCCCGACTGTACATGGACTGGATCACGCTTATCACGAATAATCCAAATATCGTCATCTGTACTTACAATAAATTTTATTAAAATAAAATATTTTTGATTATCAAGGTGGTTAATAATTACTTTTCCTCGTTTGTCATTCATCATATTAACGGTATTTCCGATCCTGAATGTTGACCACACATGAGCAGCACCATCGTCACGAAATTCTTTTTTGGCTTCACGGATACGTTTAGTTATATCCGCATTCGTTAAAGTTAGATCTTGCATCGAAACACTAAATTTATATTCTGGTAGTCTGTCAAGATCAAATCTTGGTCTATAAGGTTCAACTTCGGATAATTCCTCCATTATTATAATTAAGACAAATATTTAAATTGAATTTTAGTGTATATATAATGATTCAAACAAGGAATAAGTGCGTTTGGCTTAAACTTGGACATATCTCTCATTGTGATAAACCATGTGTAAACGAATACTGCGGAAATCACATGCAGAGTATCAAACATGGAAGTACAGGACCAAAACCATGTGTTCAGTGTGGTATTGGAGTCAGAGGAAAAACTCAGTTATGTGTAAAATGCGGCGGTAAAAAATATAGAGAACTGAAACGTTATTATGACAAAAAAAATAATATCTTGACATTGTCAGGTAAATCCCTATAAAAACCGCAATGGATTATCTGGCCAGATTTCAAAATAATGATTTAGACAAATAATATTATTATATAAATGGAGCAAAACGAATTTGTAGCACATCCGATCATCAAAAATTATGAAGCGTCTCGTGATGGCGTGATCAGGAACTGCCGATCAAAAAAACCAGTCGGTAGTCTTGATAAATTTGGTTATTTTAGATTCAGTGTTGGTAGAGGTAAAAATTATTTCTCACATAGGTTCATCTTTGAATGTTATTTTGGATTGATTAAAAACGGACTTGTAGTTGACCACTTTGATGGGAATCTCCAGAATAATCATTTATCTAATCTGCAAGTTACCACACAGAGTCAGAATTCTAGACGTGGAAATACAGGAGCGTGTAAAGTATTCAAAAAGAGAGCTATTAAATCCATAAATGCAGAAACAGGCCAAGAAATAACTTTCCCATCAATAAATACAGCAGGCAAATATTTTAGCATACATCCACGATCGGTACAATTTGTCGCAAATAAAACATACAAATCTGCATATTCAATAAAATACAACCAGCAGATAATATTTGAATACGTCAAATAACTCTTCAAAACAATAAATTTTTACTGTATATATTTCGACTGTCAATTTTGCCAAGGTTTTTGTTTAGCAATCACCACAGTTATAGGTCCACCTTCACTGTCGCTGCTCTCAGTGTCACTTTTGACAGAATCAGATAACATAATCTTTCTCAATTGCATTATACGATTGTCCATAATCTTTTTTCTTTCGTATTCACGAGATAGTTCGGATCTGATATTTTCGATTGAACGTGCAAGAGGTGCAAATAGCTTTACCTGTGTGTCGTTTACCATTGCCAAGGATTCTAACATAGACTGATAAATCGATTTCACGAATCTGTAAATGGAAGGTAATGTGTATTTATTTTCAAATTTTCGTTGCTGTAATGATTCAAAATCACACATAATTTTCTGAGGATCAAGATTATCAGATATCTTTATTCCGTCATGTTTTAATTTTTCAATAGCAGAAATAATATCATTAATGTTTTCATAGTTCATTATATATATATTTACTTCTTTAAAATAAAAATAATTAACTTTGGTCTTTATTTTATCAAAAATAAACAGCAGCGATGACATTCGGTCTACCATTCCACTGGGGTCCCTTCTGCTGGTAAAGCCTTTACCAATAAGATCCTAAGAGTCCCTTTTTTATATGGCATCTGTTGCCTGATTTTTTATTTTTTATTTTTTGTATGGGCACTCTTCATGGTTAAGACCTGTCTTATGGTCCACAGGCATCTTATTGAGACTTTTTGGTCCAGCGGACATTCTTTGTGAATGCCCCTATGTGGGTACCCTTCAGTGAGGTCACAAGGTCACGAGCTCACATCACCCTACTGTTTATTTTGGGAGGCGCAAGCGCATAGACACAGAGTCTAGGCATTACGATTTCATGTAAACCCCCCTCCAAATCAAACCCCGGGTAAATGCAAAAATGCACTCACCACGTTGTTCAACATGGTGAGGGGTACATGAAATCTCAAGGGTTGCTTGCGCCCCCCAATTATATTAAAAAACGGCATCAAAATCGCCCACGCCGCCAAGTGGCAGTCACGAGTCTCGAACCACGGACCTTGAGTACGAGAACACAATACTATACCATTGCACCACCTTCCCGATTCATAAATATATACGTTTTAAAATTATTATATAGCTAACTCAACAAGATACTGAATAAAATCAGTTATTGTAGAACTGTAACGTGAATTTACTTTAATTTTTCAAACATATTTTATACAACACTGTATAAAATATTATATCTTCTGCACGAGTTATCGTTCGTTACGTAAATAATACATGTGTTACACTAGCTAAAAATAACCTTGATTTGAGATTCAGCGCATTGTATAAAAACGACGTGAATTTAAGGTTATCAGAGTCAAAATATGTATCAATATCCCTCTCTGTTATAAATTGCTGCTTCACTAACAGCTAATTGCTTACAGAGAACAGATAGATCACTAAATAATTATTTTAAAACGATATATATCTTGTCTGTATAGAGACTGAAATAACTCGATTATAAATAACATGTATTACAAGGGAGATAATCGTTTAATTTGCTCTACAGAGACAGAGCAGAGTTATCGCGCTTCATTATATAATCAATTACCATGAGAAAATCAGTGAAAAAATAATTTTTATCTGCGTTTTAAGAGAAAATGTATAATAAATGTGTAGATAGAGACCTGCCAAGGATTCTACAAGCAATGACGTTACAGTTACAAATCAGAGCATGTTGTGCAGATTAAAATATTTATTGTTTTTTTTTATTCGTTGATTTTGTTTAAAAAATCTCGTTTTTGTTGGTTTTTTGCCCGAAAATCTCGTTTTTTTCATGAAAAGTACCTGAAATCAACGAAAATTTACTAGATTTTGAAGAACTCTGAGGGCAATAACCCCAGGATTTCTCTAAATGATTTTCGTGTTTTTTGACATTTTCTTCCCAAACATGTATAATTTTGATCATTTTTTGCTCGTTTTTTAATGATTATTTGCTGTTTTTTTGCTCGAAATTTGTTATTTTTTCGTAAAAATGTCAAAAAACACGAAAATCATTTAGAGAAATGCTGGGGGTTTGACCCGTACGAGGTTAGAAATTTGACTAAAAAAACAAGCAAAAAACAAGCAAAAATGACTAAATAACGAGCAAAAATGACTAAAAAACAAGCAAAAATAACATAAAACAAGCAAAAATAACATAAAACAAGCAAATTTTATCAGATCTATCATATTTTCTGAATAATGCGCCGATTGCAAAAGAATTTATTCGCTAAACGAACAATATATAAAAATACTTATTATTATCAAAAACAATGTTGGTGCACTATCACATGTACTGTTGGGTTCCATTAGTATAAGTACGACAACTGCAATATTTACTCTACGAGCGTATATACAAATTAATATTAAGTGATTCTCCTCGTAGATCCAAAATGTATCCTGTCTGGTCAGTAAGATTGAAATTTATTCTCGACAATAACGGATTATGTACACGTAGATAAACGGGGTTAATTGGTTCAGATACAATCAGCCACCCGGGCGGCACTTGAGGTGAGAATGTATATAATATATAACCTTGCTGGACCTGGCTAGATTTCTCAAGATCTACTTGATAACTACTATCAACTGCATCACATACTAGACTGACTGCGATCGTTGATGTTATATTAACAATGCCTGGTGATATATGACGGCCTGAGCCATACGGAGTGTTATTATATTTAAGAACGGTTGGTGGTGGGCTTAATTTTCTCCATGAATCACATATTCTTTTAAACTGTTCATCAATAAAATCATTAACTGATTTCTTTAGCTCTTCAGAGTTAAATCCGGGAATTATAAATGTTGATAGCTGTTCTCACGTAATTCCGAAATGTTTAAGAAATACTGTTGTAAATAAATGATTGAGTGGAACACGCTGTTCTGGATCGTCTTCATTAACTATATAACGTACAAAATATCTATTTGTTTCTGGTTTATATAAATGTTTTTCTCCGTTAACAATAATATTATTCATAAACTCTAAGTCTGAAGCAATTTGATTCAAATGTTGTATTGAGGCAATTATTTGATTTTTTAAATCATCGCTGTAAGAAACATTAATGCTTAAAAATAAATTGTGTAGATTATTAAATACACGTTCATGTTCAGACTTAATTGTATTAGTATATGAATTTATTAAATCAATATCAAGTATTGTTATTTTACCTTTTTTACCATCAATGGTTTTTATAAAATAGTCTTCTACTCTATCTATATAATGTATAACTCTTTTATCGCCTAAATATTTTTGCCATGGATAAGCCTCTTTAACTTTTCGATATTCTGGAAGGTTTATAAATATTTTTTATCCGTGACGAAATCAGATCGTTGTGGTTCTGGTGGTCCTTGATAAACCGGTGGAATATCAGGCCATCCTAATACTGATCTAATCGAACTTTGATAAATGTCTACGAGATAATCAGGGGAATTTATTTCAATCGCCGCTGATAATGTTGGTTCGTAAATAGTAATCGCTATTTTGGATTCTTTTCCTGTAATGGATTTAATTTTGCGTTGAAATTCATCGTTGATCTGTTCTATCTGATAACTGCCAGTTGGAATACTAACTACTTGCCAATCAGGAGTTCCATCAGGTTTATTCTTATTTGCGAATACTAATGAACTATTTGGTTGTAGTCCACCAAATGGTTTTGATCTAATATTAGGCGAGCTATAATAAACTCGTAACTGTGCTAATGCTATTTCTTTTGCAGGAATTGCGGTTGGAAAGTTAACGCTAAACTCAGGATTGGTCGAACTTAAAGAAATCATTGTAGTTTTTGACGGTGTTGTATTAGTGACGATCTGTTGAAGTAATTCTCGCGACACTGCTGAAGACTCAGTCATTAATATTATTGTTATTATTTAATTCACCTTGATTATTGTCAGCGATTCTGTATGCTTCATCGTAGGCTTTAATTATCGTTGCGAACTCCTCATCAGATATTTTACCATCGCTGAGATACCGTACGCAGAAAGATGTTATGGTAATTTAGAATAGGCCGCTGCTGCTGTGTGTAATTTTATTATGTACTCGTGCAATTTATCATTTGTACATGTAGCTATCTTCTTAGCGATAATACTGAAAATACCTGCGCATGTTGTTGCCGTTGAAACGACGATTGTTATAACTGGAGGCGCTGTCATCGTTATCGTTGATAATAACAATCCGGATCCAGCAACAACAGCGGAAACTGAGTAAACGATTATATCAATGACAACCATACGTCTGCGATATTTTTTTACTTTTACTGTATAATCGTCGATGATATTTTTTAGCTTGGTTTGATACTCACATACTTGAGCGTATCTGTGACGTTGAACGTCGATAAGTGACTCATTCACTTGATTCATTATACTAACAACGTCATTTAATTAAGTTTCAACTACGAATTCTAGGCACCACCAGTAACGTCTCGGGGGTATTTCCGTTGATATTAACGTAAACGTTTCTTTGATGTTCTTGGTTAGCATCACCAATAGAGGATTCTGATATACATTCGGTGAAGTTGCCGCAGTAATTTCCGAACCGTGCATAGATAACCTGTATAACCCAGTTACTTCTGCGATATGTTCGAGAGTGTTATTTTGTGGTGTCCATGTTGATCCTGATGCTACTGTGTACACGATATTGACGATCTGATTGTGAGGAATTTTAATCAGATTAGTTTTTTGAACAATATTAGGTATTCCACTAACAATATCATTGATTTTCATGTTAACGTCGGCTAGTTTTATGTCAACGATTGGTGGATCACCAAACAATTCATGTACAGATTTGTTTTTGTTTCTACAAAAATTTAAAAACGTTTGTACATGTCTAGTAAAAGTACCATTGAGTGTGGTCATTTCGTCATTGATTGTTTTTAGCGAAGTTGTCGTAGGAATGTTGCTATCGTCTACATATTTCTTCGTTGCAGCGTCAAAATCAGATTCTGGTGTTCTAAGATTATTAATACCATTATTATTCATGTTGAGAAATGCACGCATTATACCACCGTTGACTAACACTACTTAGATTCTTGATCGTCGACATATTTTTTTGTTGCGGCATCTGTATCTACGGTTGGATTTCCAAGGTCTATAATTTTATTTCGATTCATGATAATGTAACCCGTGAATGAATCACCAGCTCGCTTGATAAAATCGTTAACTGACTTACCAGAATCTTGTATTTTACCTTGATCGGAGAAAATAACGATATTATCAACAACTGCGGTAGGAATTCGTATGAGTACATCTGGCAGTTGTATGTTACTCGTTTTTAATCGTCCTTGTTTATCCTGAAAAACAAAGACTTCATTTTGATCCACACTTGTAATATTTAATAAATCATCAATTTCATTTCTGAGCTGATCAAGAGTTGCATATTTAGATAAATCACCTTGTTGCTGAGCTTTACGAGAAGATCTTCCGTAAATATCTACCATTATATTTATCAATATCTGTTTAAATGTGACAATGTGGTATATTCATGCACGACTTTATGAGGTGGTTTTGTTGATTTTGATATAGCATCAAGTACATTAAGTACTTCACGACCACATATTGGTGGATCAGTTAATGTTTGTGTTGGTAACGTTGAATACCAGATTGGAGCAATAATATTGCTGACATAATGAAGAAATTCCTTAGGTGGCGCTAATCCATATGAATCGAAATAAATAATTCCACGTGGATCAATTGCATATCCAACCCAATGCGTGCCTGGTCCAGAGTTTTTATCGAGATTAATAATACCAGTTTCAGAACTGCTAGCAGTTCTAAGTAATTGATCGCGCATAAAAACACCTCTGAAGTTTTTTATTTTTAGTTTTTTAGCAGCGTCGAGTAAATCAAAATTGGACATAGGCGATATCAGTAAACTGTCCCGGGAAGTCTTAGACCCTTTCCGTAAGAATACGGGGTCCCTGGTAATCTTAGACCTCTTCCCTTTTTTTTTGGATGTTCTTCTTATTCCCTGTCCGGTTGCTTTCTTTAATGCCATTCCAGCAGCTGTTCCAACAGCGCCTAATGCAGCTGCTTTTGCAACAGCTGGGGCTGCAGCTGCTATTAAAGCTCGTATAGCTGCGAGAAGTGGAAATATACCACCCGTCTTAGCAATATCTTTGATGGCGCCCGCAGAAAGATTAAGTTTTATACCTTTATTTGATTTTTTGGCTTCATTGAAGTTTCTGAATTGACGCTCGGTCAACGATAATTTATTTGAACCGCTCATCTGTTCTTTTTTTAGCGATATTTTTATTCCACAGTTATTTTTTGATGCTGATTGTAGCCTTTTAATCAGACCAGGAGTCAGGGTAACACTAGCGTGATGATATGACATTATAATTATTATGGATGATCTAATTACGTGTTACATATTTTCTACTGGGCTCATCAACGACTCTCATTCGTCCACCAGCACCTTCCAGTAACATCGATTTATCGCTGAGTATAACGGCTATTGCTCTGTAATTGGCAATAGCTCCTATTGTCACACGAGCTCGAAAGTGTATATCAACTACTGATTGTCTGGTTAAATCTAAATGTTCGAGTGAAAAGTAATAAATCGGATATAAGGTTGTAAAATCCAATTGTGATATATGTAAACCAGTATCAATGTTCTGATCACGCCCCATAAACGACATAAGACGATGATATGCACGTGCTACATGATTTTGATCGAAATTCAGTAATATATCTTCGGATGGTTCTTGATGTCCATTTATTCTTAAGGAAACCTCGGAAACACCAAGTTTGTCAAATATCATAATACTACGCGTTTGATCATTTACTCGTTCAGCATCTTGTAATGCAATAAATATGTGTCTTGGTGCAGAAACACCTTGCTGAGAAGCTATTTGCCATGTAAATAAACCATCAATATTACTTTGGGTAGCATCTGTGGTCACTGTCAACCATGACAACATTGATTTACCGCCTTGACTCATAAAAGATAGCAACCGGTCTTCTTCAGATATTGATGGTGTCATCACCGGCATCCACAATGAAAGCTTAGTAAGAATTACTTTACCAGGATCACCAGCGGGTCGCCATATTGGATCATCGTCAGTGCCTTTTCGTACAAGTACAACCGTATGTTTGGCTCCAAAAATAACCTTTCTGACATTTCTGAAAAATCCAAATATGTGTGAAAGTGGAATTGAACATGAAAACGCTGTTCTGTCACCATTTAACATTGCTCGACGTGCTGTAAATCATAAGTTGAATTCTGGATTAACACTGTGCAATAACGGAAATGCAGCAGCAGGCCGTGCTATCATTCCCGCTGGTTGTGGATCGGATGCAGTATCCCGTGGCGTTTGTATTAAATTATACTGTCTGTTATCAGGGTGGTCAGAAGTATCCTTTGCAAACATCATTGATGGACCAGCAGATCTTGAATAATCGTCGCTGTATCTCGCAAGACCAAGTATTGTTGTAGCAACGTCAACGTCTTTCTGAATTGATTCAATATTTTTTCCGTCAATCATCTACGTAGCGCTATCAAATAACGCCATAATACCATTATTAACAAAACCAACCCTAACTTCATCTCCATATGCCACTGGTGCTGCAGGAACAGCGTTATTTAAAATTTCACCTTCTACTTCAATAAATGCCTCAGCGGGTAAGAAATACCTACTTGTATCTTGAACCTGTAGTTCAATTCGTCCACGCTGATCTGGAATTCGAGCGTCATAAGAATAATATTGATAATCAAGCACAGAATCATCCTTGAGTACTGGTGCATCCATGTCGAACGCTGGATCAGATATACGTTTGAACATCTTTATTATAATTATTATCGTCTAAAACGAAGACCACTTCGGGAAGTGAGACCACTTCCTGCTATCAGACTAGCGGTTATATTTTTTTCTTTTTCTGATAATGGTACATCAGCCAACTCTGCTAGTTTTTTATTAACAGCTTGATTTATTATTTTACTAATATTTGCAGGCATTACTTCAGTGCTAGGTAATTTTACAGGTTGAGGTCGGACCGCAGGTCTGCGTATTAATCGTGCTAGTCTATCTTTGATTGCTGAGAATGCTTTACTAGCAACATCACCAACAGCACCAATACTTTTTTCACGAACAACATCAATAGCTTTCATTTCCAGTTGCTTTGCAATTGGTATTGCTTTTGGGGCTATCCTTCTAAACAGACCCTGAACAATATCGCCTAGTCCATCTCCGTAGGTTGTTTTGTATACTGGCAATCGAGAATTTATTACCCTGACCATGGTTGGTCCACGTTGAGTACTATGTACGATCATTTTATTATAATAACTGTATTTAATTACATACTCAATCCAGTGACAGTAAAATCTTTTTCGTTTTCTTAGTTCGCTCTGCTATTTTTCCAGTTGCTTCAGCGGTTTTCTCTAACGTAGGAAGAAGACTTTTAGCTGTTTCTGTAATAGGTTTAAATAATTGTTTTGTATCCTCTGCAAATTCAACTTGAGATTCCTGACGTGATTGTAGTTGTTGCTTAACTAAATCACGGACGGGTAAATATTTTCTAATTGCCTGTAATCGCTCTCGAGCTAATCTAGCTGAGTGTGGTTCTCCAATATTCATTTATTAATAATATTTATACTGGCTGTTTAATTTATAGCAGCAGAGAGGGTGAATGACCAATGCTGAGTGACCAACGCGTAAACGAAATCGCATAAAAATTTGAAAAAAATACGTCAGCGATGGATAACAAAACTGAGCTAACCCAAACGATTTATTATCCGTTCTCAACCGTATGGAAATAGTCTCGGTTAGAGGCTTTGGTTTAGCGTCAGTGTCTTGTTTTTTTAGCCTTCGTAGGAAGGTTTATTGTTTTAAAAATAAGGTCTCAGACAAATGGTCTGTTCGCCCTCTCTGCTGCCACTTGGGGTCTCCACCCAAAATGTCATACAATTCAGGACAAAATGTAATGGCCAACACATTGTCCTCTGAAAATTTCATCAGTAGGCGACGAGCCATTTTATGGTACTCGATCGTGACACTTCGTTTGGTTTTCTCCAAGGCTTTGCCAAGCACAGCATTGAACTTGGTAGCAATCGTGTTCACTAAATGTTGGGCTCTAAAATAATAGCCTGGGGGAATTTTCAACCGCTAGGTGGACCGTTTAGTTTTGGGGTGCTGTGTTTTCATAGAGTCACCTACAGTGACGAGTTCATCCAAGTCTTGTTGCACTTGCTCGTCATGACCTTCGACCGTAAAAGTGTTTTGATTTTCAATGATGTTTTTCATTTGTGAAGGGTGAATCAATTCCACTAAAGCCACTTCCCAATGGGCTTCGTGACCCAGTTGGATGGCCTGAGGTAAACTGGTTGTGAAACATCACAATGTGTTGTTGGGAAACGCATCCATGGAACTGTCACTGGGTAACATTAAGTAAAATTGGTTATTTATAAGTTCAGAATTCTAGTGTCCGAGGGGTCGCTGCAGGTCAGAGCAGTGTCTAAAAGAGGATTGTGATTGTTATTGTGACTGTTGGGAGAGTGACTGACGTTGGACGCAAGGTTCCCGTTGTTACCGTTAGAGGAATATTTCAGGGAAGGATTGGGAAGAAGGTAACCGATGCAACTGCTGAGTAAAATGGTTGACTATTTTTTGTCTCCTTGTTGCAAATTCAAATTGGCAATGGCAGCACCGATGACACAATACACCACAAAAATTTGGCGGAAAAAGACGATTTGTGTTTTAGGCACACGTTCTCCACAACACACCCACAAGGGTTACTTTTGTGGATCTTGCACATAAGAACTGGGTGAAGGAGTGGTCACTGCAGTGGTAGCGGTTGAAGTTGTGTTGAGGGGCATGATGGTCACTTCTTTTTATAGTCGATGATTTGCGAAGCGTCGATCCAAGAATCAAAACTGGAAGGATATCGTTTCCAACGTACTTTGACTTCTTTGACACCTCGTTTTCCCACTTTTCGGGTTCCTCGTTCGAGAATGCTTTCGATGTTGTACACTTCGTCTTCTTTTTTGGTCACACGTTGTAACTCTGGCAAGTACAGCGTTCCTTTTAGCACTTCCCTGTACATGTCTTCCAATTTCTAGACGACAGGATGACGGCCACGCACTCGTCCAGTGACACGAAACAATTCCGTGGTCCAGCTTGGTAAGTAACCTTTGTCGAAACTGCGTTTGATTTTGCCAATGCAAACCCAATCTCCTGCCGTCAACACTTCACCTTTCTTGGGGACAGTCACCGTCGGGGACGTACCAAAGATGGTCACTTTGCTGTCAGGAGTCACTTCTTGGGGAGCACATCCAATGCTGTGATGGTAATTTTTGTTTTACGCATGGACTAGGTGCGGAAAGACGTCGATGTACCTGAGTGTGTTGATGCGTAAAATATTTCCACATGCGTTCTTTCAAGGTGCGTTGAAAACGTTCCCCGATGCTGACTTTGGTTCGGGATTCTCGGTGGTGAAAAAATGAATGTCTCGTTTTTTCAATTCTTTTTGGAAACCTTGGTTCAGAAATTCGGTGCCTTTGTCGGTGTGCCATCGAAGAGGGTGACCACCACTTTGTTTCAACACCAGTATTAGGGCTCACACTAACTCACTGCTCGATTTGGAAGTCAATGGCACGACCCAAGCAAACTTGGAAAAGACGTCGATGACACAAAACAGATATTTGTAGCCACGATTGTAGGTGGTCAAATGAGAGACATCGGCTAAATCGGATTACCCTCCACTCGGGTGCGACTTCTGGAAAATTTTAGTCGAATGGGTTTGTCTAAGGTATATGTAGTTTGTTTTGTAACCATCGTTGCACTTGAGGTAAACTGGCAGCACGATACAATTTCTGAACTCCTCCGTAACCTGCAGGATGGGATGGATCGTAGTAAATGCTGGCTAATACCTTCTCCATGTTGTTAGTAAGTCACCCAGTCTTCACTGATGCTACTCTGGATGGGGCGAGGGGGTGGTTTGGAAACGGCTTTACGTGTCCGATGTGCCACGGGAGTGGACGTCGGGGTAGTGGTGGTGGTGGTGGTGGTAATGGGATGGTTTTGGTCTACTTTTCTTTTTTCACTTCTGGTTTCACTTCTTTCTTTTTCACTTCTGTCGAAGGAGGAGTGGACATCATCTTTTTAACCCAAGCTTTAAGTTCTTCTCGTTGAGGCGTAGGGGAAGGGGTCAACAAGGACGTTGCAACCTTACTAAGGATGCGAGCTGCTGACGGTGTTTGAAAGACTTATTGCGCCTCTTCAACCTCAGCCATCCGAGGGGGTGTGTCTGTCTTGACCGCTGGGGGGTGGGGGTGGGGTGGGGGTGGCAGTAGTGGTTATGGACTTTTCATCAAGGCCTTAAAATCTTTCAGAGTTTTAGACTGTTTCGTCTAAAGCTTTCTGGTGAAAGAGTTGAAATCGTTGCAACAGTTGACCGTACTGTTGCGATTATTCCGTTTCTGACAAATGGCTGAGATCCATCAACGATTGCAATTCGTGTTGTAACTGGGTCATTTCGGTCAAATGAGGAATGGGAGGTAAATGCGGGGTCCGTTGTTCTTGCCAACGATGGTATTCCATCCATCGTTTGTAAGGCACTAAAGTCAGTTTTCGTCCTTCCAACGGATTTCAATGGTCACGTCTGAGATCTTTTAACTCCAGAATCCTCCTTTAATCCTAAAATACCTCCCAGGAGTCTCAACATGGGTCCCACTACGCCTTTGACAACAGGTCCTAACAGAGGTAAAAATCCTCCGCGTTGCACCAACGTCTTTTTCTTTTGACGGATGGGGATTTTTTTTGGTCCATTTGGCTAAGAATGTGTCGATGCTTGGCTAAGCATTCTTTCTGATGTTTAGATAAAGGTATCGTTCCTTTTAAGACATTCAAACAACATTCGCACACGGTTTCGATGACGTTATTGTAGGCCGTTTCAGTGAGGTGTTTTAGCACCGGTGGAGAACCTTTGGACAGAACGGACAATACGTCCCAATGTTTGTCTAAACGAGGAGGCAGTCCTTTCCTTTTCTTTCCTTTAGAGGTAGAAGAGGGATGTCTTCTGGGGGGTGATATCTTTGTTTGTTTGTTGGTTCCGGTACACATACCAAAATTACACTGACATCGATGACTTGGCACACACCCTTTTATCATTTTTTGGACTATCGCGTCTTCAAAAATGTGACGACTTTTCCCCCAAAATCGTTACACAATCCTCCCCTTTGGTTGCTTCTCTTTTTCTTTGGAGGAGTGTGTCTTTTCAGAGGGCGATGTCGTTGCTTGGCTAAGCGTTTCATCGGATGTCGGGTCAAACGACGAGACTGTCCTTTTCTTTTTCCTTTTCCTTTCTGGACAGGAAAACGACGATGGTGGTAATGGTGTGCACTTCTTCGAGGAGGCATCTTTGGATGTTCAGGAGCACAAAAACACTGATCCCTATAGTTTGTCCTCAGGTCATTTTATACTGTAATCCGTCGCCACTGATTGTCGGCACGTCGTATCATTTTCATGGCAGGCATCACGCGTCGTTAAGAGCTTCGCAAAGGACTAAATCGGGACAGTTCTTGCTTGGATAAATCCAGTAAACCCTGTAGCATGCCCGATCTCTCTTGGACTTTGATTTTGGGGGCAGGTACGTTGTGAGGAGTGGCAACTGCAGCTAAAGAAGAGGATTGCGTCACCGCTGGAAGAGATAGTTCTTGGAGACACTGGTTTCATCAAATTAAGAAAGATGCGTGTCAAATCGGGTTCGACAGGCATCACCAGCAACGAAGAAGTGGAAGAACCTGAAGCTATTGGAGACGTGGTCACCGTCGCTGCAGGTTGTGGCTTGGGGATGTAAGGTTGCGTCCTGGCCGCAGTACCTCTCTTGCGGGTAGAAGCTGTTTTCTGAGGTCTTTTCTGGGGACATTTCTTTTACCGTGGTTGTGACCTGGTCTTGACACCGCTGCTCTTTTGCTTCTTCTGGGTACCTTTGGGTCAAAAAGTGGCTTTTTTTCTTGGGGAGGATCTTGGGGGCATTAGGATACCATTTTAAGAGGGAGCCAATGATGACACCTCCTAGAGAACAGCTGTCTCCTAGTTTCAATATTATCTGCTTTTTGGTTTGAGTGTCGATGCGAGGATCTGCCAGTTGCGTCAAGGCTACTTTGTTTCTCTCAAGAAAACGCTTGGTTTGATGTGGAATGTGAATGATGCCTTGCAGTAATTGATGTGCTGTCACCGTAAACCATCGTTGAGACTGGCATCTAAGACACGAGCACATATTTGTGGACTTTGTTCGCGACTGATGCTGTAGAAGGCACGAATCAATTTGACGGGAAGATGAGACTGAAGGGACGTCATGTTGACACTGTGAGACAGACCCAAAGTGACCGAGATTTTTATAGAATTTTGTTGTTGTTGTTATTAAGTCGACGGGGACGTGTACACGACAGGTTCTCCGTCTTGGCTCCAGTGGTGAAACAGATGAGTACGAAATCGCAAATAATCGGGAGTGGTGGGTTTTAAATCCACGAGTAAATAGGCATGTGGGGTTTGAGTGGCATGAAGCAGCCAAGGCGTTCCTAACTGTTTGGCTAAGACTTGCACTTGCGATTTATCTCTAGGGCTTTTAAACAAGACCACGTAATGAGCATTGAGACTGATGGTGCGATGGGCTTTACTTTGTTGAAACAAATTTTGGGTGATGTAAATGACACTGGCATTACGATGATGCCCTTTGCGCGTAAACTACAGTTTAATTTCTTTTTCGTCTTCTCCTAACATGTCGTCGAAGATGACTAGATGGTTTTGACTGGGGTCAGACACGATCCCGTCGTCTTCGCCAGGAATGCTTTCCACAAACACGATGGAATCGCCTTGACTTTCTCGCAGGAGGCTGTACGCCGATATCCACTCTTTGTAACACCACACGATCCGTTGAGGTGGACGATCGATCAAATGATGTTTATGTTCAATCAAACGTTTGACAAATTCGGTTTTGCCTGAACCGCTGGGTCCAGCAGTTAACATGTTAAAGGGATGGCGAAGATACAAGGCCTCCCAACTGGCACGATCTAAGTTTTCGTCGATGACTTTGAGAGTGAAGGAAGAGGGAGCAGAGACAGTAGAGGTAGCGATAGTGTATGAAATGTCACTTTTGACACGAAGACAGACAAGACCAGCGATTTTATATTTTTTTTCAGGACACGTTTATTGCAATCTTTAAATGTGAACAACACGAAAGACAAAAATATATAAAAGCCAATTGGTTAAATGCCTGGATAAAATACACATCCAAAAGATCAAAGTGGAATATAAACAAGTCTCTGTACAACATTGTTGGTGACGAGGTGTGGTGTCCTAGGGACAGTGTGTAATTTTCTTAGAGTCTCTATACTTGGCACAGTCACACAGCCTGCCGGGGATGTCGATGACGGTCCTGTCCTGAAGGGATTGGTTTTCCTCGGTGACGGGTTATTCTTCTGGCACTGTCACTAACACATTAACACAGGTTTACAAGTTACTTATTTCACTGAACGTTTGAAGTCAGGATCACAAATCTTGGGCACAGTGTGCCACTTCTTTTGTCTAAGCCTCAAAGCCCAAACTTTTCCAGTCATGTACATTTTTCTAGTGAGGGTGTAAGTCACAAGCTACACACACATCGTCGTAAACATCTTCAGTGCCTAAAAGTTGACGAATCTTTTTTTCCCGTAGAGGTCGAGAAGTATCAAGATGAAAGCGCAAGGCTTTTAACAGAATGAGTCTCTCGTGTACAGTTAAAGGGACCACTTTCATGTTTTGGGTGGTATGTACTATTCGTAAACAGTCCACAAGGAATCGGCTGGTAAACGAAATCCCAGAAAGGAAGTCACTAAGATACACATTACACGTCGACCCCAATTCAATGGACACAGTTCTCGTAATAAGTGTTGTCAATCCTCCATCGTTTGAATGCTGTCATTGATTTCCTTCCACGGAATCTGTTGTATCACGAACGATAAAGGTCGTGGCATGGTGATCAGTTTTTATGCCTGTTTTAATAAATGTACTTTTTGCACAGAAGTGGCCGTACTCCGTCGACGTATCCAAAATATTTAGTCACTAATTCACACGACACATACCGCACAGACGTTTCCTCTTGAATCAAGATTGGTCCGTGTAAAAGATTCTGGCAGCCCTCTAAATCTTCCTCAGGAATTCGGTGTAGTATGGCTAGCATGTAAGAAGTAGGATGAGTAGCAACCAAAGTCTTCTGGTCCTCGTCCAGTTGAACAATGTCTGACCACTGGAACGCTTTCACATGAATCAGTCCTCTTATGGCATTTAGGTACCAGTGGTTCAAACATCGGTGACGTAACGGATGGAATTATTTGCGTTTCACTTGTATTTTGATCAACTCCCGGTAAATGTGTTCTCTCAACTCCGCAGGCGAACCACCAATGTTCTCTTGTAAAGTATCCGTCCAGAGATTACTGTGATCGTCTCACAAAAGGTAGGTAGTGACAGTGTGGAGACCATCGAGAATGTTCGAGGTAAACGGAATCTTTCTGCTCCCACTGGTTAAGTGACACACCAGATCGAAGCACTTGACTTTATCCCCTTCGCCCAAGTAGGTAAATCCGGCTGATGCTAATTATTCGGGGGTAGGTCCTCACTTGTATTTGTTTGTGTTTATGCATGTTCGTACGTTTGTTGGTGTTTGTATTTGTGTGTTTGTATGTGTGCGCATACTTTTGCTTGCGTGTGTGTATGTGTGTGTATTGGTCTTTGTTTGTCCCTATAAAACTCCCTTTATCCCAATCAAATTCATGTCACCTACCTACCTACAGTAGCGCGTTTTCAGGTCAGCCACTTGCAACACTGTTGCCATTATTCCCCTAGTGTTGTGTGCAGTGACGTCATTGAAGCTGGAAAGTTTGAGGCTATACATATAGACTTGGGTTTTTCCACAGGCTGTAGATATAAATAAATACTAGGGTTTTTAAACAGGAACGTCACACAAGTTGAGTCTATAGATAGGTAGTGGGCTTTTCCAAAGGAATTTCCCACAAGTTGTAGCTAAAAGTAGATGGAAGGATGAGAAAAAAAAAGAAGAAAAATGTCCCGTAGAAGATGAGGTGCTGGTGGAGAAGAAGGGAGGAGAGAAAGTAGAAGAAAGCTAAACGACCCCTTTCAGGGTCACTCATATGTCTAGAAAAGATGTCTACTATCTCTTGCCTAAAAATATTTAGTCGATTTTATATTTTATGTGTGATAGATTTATATATACATAAATCTATGTAAGTGTCATATATCTATTACAAGACCCTTTTCAGGGCTACTTCATTGCCTCGAAATGATTTAGTCTCTCTTGCTTAAAATTTTTTAGTCGACTTTATATTTTATGTGTGATAGATTTATGTTCATCAATCTATGTATGTATGTATATGTCCTACGCCTATATACCTATCCAGTCCCACCCCTATTGTCCCTATACCAAAACCCAACCTTTTGTCTTATATCTATAGTGTCTTGTAATGCTAATTCCCATTGTTTGCTATAACTTTTGTCGCTATACAAGAGCAAAGGGGAGGGGTCTTGTAATGCTAACTCACATTGTCTCTCTATCGACCCCCTTTACTACTTATGCTGACATTTCTTGTTAGAATTTGATTATAAAATGCAGTATATTTTGCAACTAATATTCAATATGTAACGACTTACCGCCTGACTAATTCATGGAACAGAAGCGTGTTCTCTTCCATTTTTCCCTTCATTTATAGCTGGTGCTCAGCATCCAGTAAGATAATCACCAGCGTAGAAACAAACGATGATACAACAACGGTTTTGAATTAAGGTAGAAGACTTATATTAATTCCCTGTTTCTACAGAAAATTCGGCGAGCAACGGAAAACAAATCAGAGTAAATCAAGTATACAGCATGTTACACATACGTAAATAGTGCTGTAAACAGCATATGCAAGTATATTTCTTACGAATGATTCATGCAAATTCATGGTACGTTTTCCAGGCTCGAGGTGTGAACTATGTGCGTTTTTCTTCTTTAGATATCGATGAACATGTTGACCAAACCGGTGTTTACAAAAGAAATAATAGTAAAAAAACCCACTGAATTTGTTGTAATAATTTTAAACACAAATGTGTCTTAAGGAGGCATTAGACGACCTGTATTTGATTCTGTCTCTTGTGATATTCATTCAACCACGACATTTATAAACGGATTTCATCTGTACAACTCTTTAAAACTAAAAATTATGGAACGCAGATGGTTTCTTTTTCTTTTTATGAACCAGTCGCATATATTTCTGTCTCAGAAACTGGTAAAATATTTATATACTTTTGTTTGTTTTGTTTTGTTTTTGCTTTGCTCTTTAACAGAAAAATGCCACATTTTTGTTGACATTCCTTTAATACAAACGAGTTTATATGTAATAATTGCCTCATTTGAATGGATTATACCATATATTTGCAAAACAATTTGAAGATTAATCATTTTTTTAAGTCTATGGTGCAAGGTACTGTAAGATTTGGACCCTTGCCAGATCAGATTTTGTAAAGAAAAGCACAATAGATTCGTAATGAATAGACCATTCTGAGATACTTTCCATTACTGTAAACACTCACATTGTACATACACAAACATATTCATTATGAATAGACCATTTTGAGAAACTTTCCATTACTGTAAACACTCACATTGTACGTACACAATATATTCATGATGAATAGACCATTCTGAGATACTTTCCATTACTGTAAACACTCACATTGTACGTACACAACATATTAATTATGACTAGACAATTCTGAGATACTTTCCATTACTGTAAACACTCACATTGCACGTACACAATATATTCATTATGACTAGACCAGTCTGGAATACTTTCCATTACTGTAAACACTTACAATGTACACACACAATGTATGTGTCTGTGTGTGCTAATTTGGAGTAGAAGGTTGAAAGATGTTTATAGTATATTTATGAATATTAATTATTTATTGGACAGACCATGCTTGGACCATCAAATGATGCGGAGAAGATTTCCTTCCTGGATTGTTCTATACTTTAAGAGGAATACAAATTCTTGTCGATTTGTCGACAAAAAACAGACAAGAACTGCTTATAAACCAAACTTCCGTAACCAACAATTTCTTCGCTTTGCCCGGAGACGGTGGAGCATGCTGCATCACGTATGTCAATCGATATACACATTTCTCTCCGTGTACTTGTCTTTCTAATTGCATCGCTACCTAACTTACCTACCTCTTTAACTGGCTGTCCGCCTAAGTTGTATTATCTGTTTTTCTACGTGTATCTGTCTGACTGACTGTTCCTCTCTGTCTAGCTCTCTCTCTCTCTCTCTCTCTCTCTCTAACTGTCTGTGCTTATTTTCTGGTTTATTATCCATGCATGTATCTACATGTATCAGAGTGCTAGTGTCCATACCCTGTGGAGTACTAAGGGGGTGCGAGGAGAGCGGTCCGCCCTGGGTGACAGCCAGAGGGCGGCGGGCGTGCCATCGGGAGAGTTGAAATACCAGTACAAGTTTTCAAACCAAATGAAAAATTCACCAAAGTAAAAGTTATTTCCAATTTTCTTATGACAGCACTGTACTGTTTAAAAATATACTTGCAAACATAATATATTTTTACATTTTAAAATTATTTGTGGGGGTGCCAAAGGAAGGATCCGCCCTGGGTGCCAAATACTTTAGGTACGCTCCTGTCCATACCAAGTACTTCGTCACAGTGGGATCTAATTAAGGTGTTATTCAGGACAGGTATGTTTTTAAAATCAAAACACTATTGCAAATAGATTTAGATGTAAACGCCATCATTACAGTGCGTAAACATGTTTATCACGTTTGAATTGTGTTAATTGTCTACGCATGTGGCTGTTAACAATTAATGCAGTAAAGATATTATTATGCAGATATATTTCTGCCCTTTACATGTTTTGAGGTCAGTGTAAGTACAAAATAAGCAGATTTAGCTTTAATTAAATGCAAACAATTATGTGTCTTCGGAAGATATATCCTGAATGGATACGTAAATGCGTATCTAGCATAATATCAGTCAATCTGATGTGCTTACTGGAACAAATAGAATGGACGATTCATGTGAATTAATCAATCAAGGAATGAATTCATTTAACAGTCAATGTATTACTTATGTATTTATGTGTTGAATTATTTCAGGAATGTCGTTTATTCTTGGAACCAGACGCTTTACAGTTTGAACGGCACATTGAAATACGTAGTCACCTTGTTGAATGCGAACGGACAGCCACTCTATCAGTATATTCCTACTGGACTTTGCCTGTAAGTACAGCTTTAAGACGAATATCCGAAATCACTCCCTATGGAAGCTGTGCCCGCAGTGTTACGACTCTATCGTTTAAAACAAAGAAACAGAAAAGAGTGAAAACCAAGAAGTTTTGTAAAATTCAAGAAATAATTTATTTCCTAAAAATACAAAGTGAAAATTTAGGGAAAAAAAAAATTACGGCATTGCGAATTAAATCCAGAATAATCATAGAATTACTACCACAAGTCCTAAGGAATACACTTCTGAATAAACATTAGGAGTCTTGCAAATAAATCCAGACGTGTTAATGTGCCTTGTGATAGCTTGAGTCGTGCCGACAGTCTTTTAGTGAATCATAATAATTACATAAATCCTTGTTGGAATTCATTATAATTCAGTGAATGTCTCTTTCCAAGAATGCTATTTTTGAACACTTTGACGAATAACTAGAATTAAATAACTTGAATAAATAAATATCAGCCTAAGCGAAACACTGGACACAACAATAAAACAACTGATACTGCTCAGATATAACAGTCTGAATGGACAATTTCTAGAAAATCAAGATTAAATAGTCCTCTAATTGACCTTGGGTCACAATTAGCGTTTTCTAAAGAAAATATTACCTAATGAACAATTTCATTCTGGAAGGTTCCAAATGTTTACAAGATAAAAAAAAATCTTAGCTATAGTTAGAATTTCTGTTAAAAAAATTATAATATAAAATGTGGTAAACAGCATGGTGAATCTCCAATGTTCTGGACTCAGATTGAGATAAACACGTTGTTTACAAAACCAAAATCAATGATTCAGGTCAGGCAGAATATGAACTTGATTTTGGACAAGGGCAAGTCCAAAATACAATTATCAATAGCATATAATGATTAAAAAAATAACAAACAATGCAAATTAAATATACATGACAGCAGAAAATTAGAAGAACTTGAGTAGAAAGTAGAAAATGGAATGTAGAAAAGTGGTAAACTGACTGTACCTCTGTGGTGGTGGATTATTACTCAAAGCACATAATCAGGGCCATCGTCAATATGTTCAAAGTTATTTATCTAGATCAAATCGTTATTGAACCTTTTATCATAATTTAGCAGATAACCTTTTCTTTGGTGCTAGACCTTATGGTCCTTGTGCGCTTAAATCCACAATCAATCAATCAATAAATCAATCAGTCAGCGATATATAAAAATCTAATCTTGCCTGACCCTTTCAAGTTATTGAGTCCCTATGTTTGTACATTATTCCATCCTTCTGTCCAAAGGTAAGTAATTATGCGAGCAAGAAAATTAGTGTGTTTGTTGCTTATGTCTGACTTTTACAACTTGAGAAACGTAATCAAACATGTAAATGAATCTTATGGGGAAACGTGCACTTATTTACAGGTATTATCTTAAGTGTTATTGGTGTTCATTTAAATTTTTAGAATTTAAATTTTAATCATATAACCTGTGCTGCTAACGTGCCGTTAAGCTAATGCATCCATCCATCCATCCATCCAGCCATCTATACGTACGTACGTACGTACTTGCATGCATGCGTACATACATTCATACATACTTACATACATACATATTTATCTATTTATCTATTTACTCACAGGGCAGGTGGAGCATGTTCTGGTACATGCATTCAAGAATACACAGTACATACAGTTTTGGTCTATGATCTCTCATCAAGTATTTATCCACCAGTTACATTTGACTTTTTCCTCATTCCATCGTACTGTTCATGTAAGAATACAGTAACGGGGTGAAACGTCATTTAACAATGTAATTTACAAAGGTTTCTTTTAGGTATGTCATTTCATTTTTTGAACATATATCAAAGTTATATGAATAACACATTTGTATATACTGAGATATGGCTGTGCTTTTCGTTTAAAATGTATATAATTGCAGCTGCATCTGTTGAAAATGTAGGGAAGATTTTCATTGGTCAGAACATAACCATGTGATCAGACCCAACTGCGTTTATTTCTGTATAAACAGTACGGAGAACTATTTTATACTTCTATAAACAGAGTCACGTGCAAAGTAACTGATGTAAATAATGATTGTTAAACTCCTGTTGGACAAGTAAGGTTAATAGTAAACAAATCTGACCGTATGGTTTTGGGGTTAGCTTTTGACCTAGTCCAACAGGATGGTCCCTTTGAAAACCAGGAATTTGGACTCAGAAGAGGAATATCGAAGGTTTGCCAAAGCAGGGAAGATGGAGAAACCGAGAAGATGGTATGCTCCTCCATGCAGAGGGAAACCAGGAAGGACGGCCTGAGGAAGCAAGGACATGTAACAATCGTTAACAATTTGTTAAAGTTAAAAAGGAAATTTTGATTTGAGATGAAAAAAAATAAGGAAAAAAGAAACTAAATTGGACTTGGAAACGATGATGGACATAATGAAAATGGATTTGTGGAAAACAAAAAAAATGAATAATGGATGAAACGTTAATGGACATGGTTTGAAAATGGATTTGTGAAAAAAAATAAGAATTCGATAATGAATGAAACGTTAATGGACATGCCTTGAAAATGGATTTGTGGAAAAACGTAATAGACTTGATATAAAGTATTGGTTTGAACTATTGAAAACTGCAAACACAAACTTTTTGAAAATGAAACTACTCTTGAAAAAAATTACAGCTGAAAAATGAAGAAATATGGACTGGAAAATTGTTGCAGAAACGAGTAATTTAGATTAAAGAATGATCATGTATTGACTATTGACTTACTGAACTAGACAATTTTGACGGCTCACTATACTTTCTACTATTCTTGCTATAGCTTTAAATTATAATAAAAATAGATAATCATAAATTAGAAAGTGTTCAAAATAGTAGTTACAGACACCTATAAATAGAATGCAAGATAGAAAGTTAGAACTTATTAAATGTAAACTGAATGATAAGTGTAATATAGATTTAGAACCTAGTCAAAGAAGTAATAATAAAACTATTGTATATATATGTATGTAGGTATCTAGTTTAGAAAAGCAATTGTGAATAGTGAATTTGAAGAAATTGTGCAGCACGTGCACACGGCGCTCACTATTGAGAGCGCAGGTTGTGCACGTGCGCCAGGAGTCTAATGAATTTGAACTTAGTTAAGCAGCTTATGCTATAGTACTTAGTGAGATAAAACTAAAATTTCTACTTCTCAGATAACAAAATAATATGGTAATACTATTAATACTATTAATATAAAAAGGACTTTTAATAAATCAATTTGGAAATTTGAAATGGTGTACAAACCCTACTTCAAAATTATTAAATCAAAATTTGTTAAAAAATAATACACAAAGCACATGCACATGGAAAAAACAACAGAAACACATAAAAACCCTTTCACTTTAGAACCAGGGGGTCCCTCAGATGATGTAATTCTGAGAGGGACCACGCCAAAATCAGTAAATAATGAATCGGAAGGCATACGCATTGCATGTCTTTGAAACGAAATAAAACGGTGGGTTTATATTTTATTTAGAAAATTTAATAAATTAATTTAACAGAATCAAATAACAAATCTTTATAACTTTCTTGAAGAGAAATAATTCTTTGTTTGATTAGGTTTGAGACAAAAAGCTGGGAAACTCAAAATCCGCTAAGAAGAGAATTGGGGCTATGTAAAGAACATTATGGTTATGTTGTACAGCACTTTTACTGCGGCTCGTTACAAATGAATTTCAAAACTATAGACGAATGGATATAGGGATTGGGAAGAGAAGAGTTCAAAGACTAATATTATAAGAATTGCATTAGCAATCCTACGATGTACGACGCCGACCTTTATATTTACGATGGGGGGGGGGTAAAAATAAAAATCCCACTACTCCCCCATTGTAACTACCAAGGTCAATGTCTTGCACTGTTTGACTATTGGACCCCATCACTATAACCATTTAGTGACAGTCTTAATTTCATTTGCAAGTAGCCCCTGTAGGTAGCCAAAACTGTGAAAATGAACAAGAAGATAAATTTAAAGAAGCAACATTTGGTTACTCACGTGTCTGGACAAAACAAATTCGGCCCAGTCACAATAAACTCATGAAAGCATCAAATCCAAGAGTCATTCGGATGTCAAGCAAAACAACACATCCTTTGCTTTTAATACTGTTCGAAACCTTAGATCGCCAACTATTGGAAGAATTATTTGTTTGATGTTGACGAAGCTATTAAGTTGCAGATGGAGCATCCCCTGTTCTATAAATAGTACGTACCAGACACCCTCTACAAGAATTCATACGCTTAAACAAGGCTCTAAAACTGATCGGAAATATCTTTTAAAATAATAATAATAAATAAATAAAATGATAAAGAATTACAATTATGAGTTTAACGTTGTTTTTTCTGAGTTTATCGTGGAATAAACTGTCTGTTGCCAACTTTCACTGCTTTCATAACTTAAGCAAGGCTCTAAAACTGATAGGAATATCTTTAAAAAATAATAATAAATAAATAAAATGATAAAGAATTGCGATCATTAGAGTTTAACGATGTTTTTTTTTAGTTTATCGTAGTATCGTAGTATAAACTGTCAGGTGCCGACTCACACAGCTTACGTAACGCCCGTCGGACGTTATTTGCTGTGTGATTCGGCAATTGACAGTTTATAAAACGATAAACTCAGTAAAAGCACTGTTAATTATAGCCTAAATAGCTTTTAAAAGATGTACTGAAATTCATTTGGTTATACTGATGCACACCTGACTACATTTTCATACTTTTTACTCATCAAGTGCAGATGTATGCACCTTGATAATAATTCTTGTGGATAATATATCATCTCATTTTATGTTGAATGTCTGTACCTCTGTTTAAATTGCACATACTATTAACATAACTGTTAGTGTGTGACTGTGTTTGAAATATGAATTTTCTGCATAAGAAATTTTAATTTTGCATATGGTAAATCATATATGAATGACCTCTTAAAGTATCTATCATCTGGTGAAATGTTTTTGATCCCTGTTTTGCATATTGTCATGTTGTAAACTGTCTTGACTCATCTTCTACTTTGAATGGAGAAATAAATACTTGCTTCCATATTTTTCTCCGGGGTTAATGTAATAGTCATTTTTTTTTTTTTTATATTCTTAAGTGTGAAATGTTGAAAATTATTAGTGAAATAAATTTTTAAATTCCTATATTTTCACACGTGAAAAATGTATCCGTATTTTTTCACATATTGAAAATACAAGATTTCCCGTTATGCCATGCGATGGTTGGTTATGTGTTCCAATCAAAATAATATTTGTTGGTGCGTTCAAACAGAAATAATATCTACAGGAAGAAAAAAACATGCATTTTGTGAGTCTGAGAAATGACTGGAAACTGTATTACATATGAGGCCTGGAAATAATGTTTTGCCGAAAATATTTGCCTCGAACCCTTTACTTCTTGAAGAAGTTTTCCCCCTTTAAATTTTGTATTGTCAAGGCTAGAAGATATTCTAATGGCAAATGTAAATATGGCACTTACTTTATTTTGGTATAATGTTTTGTATTTGGGTTGTAATACAGGGATAAAAACGGGATTCGAAGGGTTGGACCTTAATTTTAGGGCATATATTATTCATCATGTTTCTTTACGACGTGTAGCGGTGGTTCATTCGCTTCAGGCAAAGGGCTTTCACGTAGGGATGTTCTAAATGCCCAAAAAGCGAGTCGTATTGATTGATGGTGAATTGGGTCTAGCAAGATATTCAAGCTGAACCATAAACAACTTAACCTTAGTCCAGCTGGGTTGAATAAGTTTTCTATATTGGTAAAGAACGACTTGTATATCAGCTCCCCAGTGTGCGCTACTACTTTGAGTAAATCTCGAGTTTTCAATCATTTAGCTTTCATATTCGTTATGAGTGGAGTAAACGTGAGTTTTCTGTCGAGGACAATAGCTAAATACTTTTTCCTCAATAGCTTAGATAGGTTCCCTCTATTGTGAGTTTAGGATCATCATAATTTCTTCTTAACTGAGAGAAATGCATTTAGAATGTTCTTTTTATTTTGAAAATTTGAAACTGTTGCCATTGACTCAATTGTGGATCTTGTTTATATTTTGTTGCAATTGTCCTTGAATTGTATGCATGTGTCTCGATCGATAAAACATTGTGAAATCATCAACATATAGTGAGCAATCCACACCATGAGCCAAACGATTGGTAATACTATTAATTTTTATGTTAAAAAGCATTACAGATAAAATACTGCCCCGAGGCACATCCATCTCTTGCTCGTATATATCAGAGAGGGTGAAGCCCATTCGTACCTTGAATTCTATGTTTGAGAGAAATTTCGATATAAAAGTGGGTAGACAACATTTTAAACCCAGACTGTGCAGGTCATTCATTATTCCTTACTTCCATGTTTTATCACGCGCTTTTTCCAAATGTTCAATACAGCTACCAAATGTTCTTTCTTGATAAACGCATTGCAAATAAACATTTCAAATCTAACCAGATGATCGTTGGTACTAGCCACTTTGGAAAGGAGATATTACATTATCAGTCTCCAAGTTCCAAAGTAGCCTTCCATTTATCATTTGTTCTATCGTTTTACACACACGGATCGTCAAAGCAAAGAGATGGTAGTAAATAGGATCTGTGCTATCCTTACCTGGTTTCTGAGCAGTTATAACCGAACCTCTTCCAAATGTTTAGTATATTACCAGTGGTCCATAAAGCATTGAGAATTTACAAAAGAGAGACTAATGATGTTTCTGGTAGGTGTTTCGAAAACTGATTGTGTATTTGGTTAGGCTCAGCTGATGTATCATGGGCCTTGCTGAAAGCTTCCGTAAGTTCCAAATGTGAAAAAGGTTGATTTTAGCTATCTCAATTATTTTATGTGAATTTTAAATGTAACTTCGTTTTGGGGTTTTCCGCCTTCGAAACCTGCTAAAAAATTAGATGATAAAGTTTTCGAAAAACTGTCAGCAAGTACATTTGCTATGTAATGTTTGGAATTGAAGTTTTTATTGTTTAATTGTAGATGTCAGAAGGAGGTGTTCTTTCTCTTAACAGTTATTTTCCGGATAGTGTCCCGTACTTTCTTTATAGACGAAAGAGTGTTTAAAGTATAAGCATAAACCTTAACTGAATAAGGCTAATGAGCAGTTTAGACAACACAGACTATTTATCTAGTCCATTAATGTCAATTATTCGGTACCTGTTCTGGAGTTTACTCAGGATCGGGTGGGAACTAGAGAAATCTTAGCACCTGATGTCGTGAAAGCGCAACAGCTAAAATGTTCTGAAGACCTGGAATGTGATGAGCACACAACATAATTTTGAAGCAAGGTAGTAAATATATAAGGTGAAAGTTCCTGCATTTTTCAGCCTTCGAAAATCTGCTGAATAATTAGATGATGATGAAGTTTTAGAAAAACTATCAACAAGTATATTTGCTATGTATTGCATGCAATTGAAGCTTTTATTGTTTATATTTAGATGAATTTCTGCAAGATTGTTTATTGATGATGTCAACTTGAGTTGTATTATCAGTATGGATATAAATGCAATTGCTGGCAAGCAAAGGTCATCATATCTGAATAGCAGTGAAAACCGGGTAGAATGAAAGTTGAGTAATGTTTGTTCTTCTCTAGTCATCATCCTAAACCCTATAAAACCATTTATAGCCTAAAATGGCCCCGTAGCCCACAGTGCTAGCAGCATCAGTAAATATGTTGAGAGTGTCCGAGTTTAACCATCGATCGGGTAAGAAAAATGAACGACCGTTGTTCAAAACGTTGGAGACACCGACTCCATACAATCACATCTGATTTTATTTGTTTTGTAACTCGAATGTTGTGGCGGAAATATGATACCACAATTGCGAGACTGATGAGGAGACGAAGGAATGCTCGTTCTGGAAGGACGACGACACAAAGCAAACTTGGGGGTACCATTGATGGACTGAAGATTAGGAAGTGTGAGCTTTGGTTTCTGCGGGTGGATATGTATCAGTTTATTACACGTGACAAGTTCATCTACAGGGAGTCAACAGCATTTGTGGAATTGACAGATGATGAAATTGATCAGCACATTTCCCAAGTGTCATTTCTTTCCGATGTTGACAGCTACATCTTCCAGTTAAGTCTCAACAAGTTCTTGCAGACAGAGGTGGAAATATGGTTCTATTATGACCGATATCAAAACCATATGTAAAACGGTCGATTAGATAAAGTGTTTGGTGGGTGGGTGTAATAACCTTTTTACTAAAACTGAAGCCGATTTGGTGCATTTGGCGTAGGCAAAGCTTTGCGATGTACTTGGGTTCTCGGGGGAGGGGACAGGTAGAGTGCTTCTGAGGCCGTTTTATGGGCGGGTTGCATCCGGCTTTGAGATCCCACTAAACAGTAAGGGAGTGCTTGTTTGTTCCAAACTACGGGAGTAGCGTGAGATGATTTTGAAATGCTACAGTACTTTTTGTTAGCAAGATATGAAGAGGCGGATGCCAAGATCATTGAAACATATATGTTGGAATTAGTAGGCCAGGCATATTTCACAATGTTAGTTCCACTATGATACGTGAAACACAAGTTCTCAGGAAACTTAACTCTGGGGGCATGTTGATGTTAAAGTAGTGCTGTTTCGTGCGAGCACGAAACTGATTGCAATACAACACTAAGTGTGTTACACCCCATTCAGAATCCTGGCGACTGACCAGTTGACGGAACTGCTTATCACATTATCACCAGTTGGATTGCTTTTGGAAACGGACATGATAGCAGTGCCGGATTACCAAATAGGCAGAGTATGTACCGGCCTATGGGCCCCGCGCCTTTTAGGGGCCCCATGACAACGGATTTGATCTTGACGTATTAGGAGAAAATTTGCGAGGGGTTGCCCCCGAGATTTCGACTGCCTAGGGGCCTCCACAGGGTTTAACCGGCACTGCATGATAGTTTCCATGTGTTGGGATAATCCAGAAAACGGCATTGTTTGACTTTCCTCGGGGATTCCTGCAAATCTTCAAGGCAAAGAGCCTTTGATTGAAGAAAAGATGTGATTTCTTCTCATTAGGGACAGGTCTAATTTCAGGAGATGTGTGGTTAGCATTAGTTTGCATTTTAAAGGTCTCCTCATTACTATTAGAATGAAGCGCGATAAATCAATGTACTGCCCCTCCAAAATCTGCAGTCTCACTTTCGTGGGGATAGCGGCTGTAATATGATTGGATGCGCCGACAAATTTAGACAGGTTATGACAGCCGTGGTGACTGACTGGCAATATGTACAGGAGCATACAAAGCACCGGTACCTATTAGCGTATCCCCTGAACATTAACGGCGCCGACTCAACCGCTTTGTCGACAACCAATGGGATTCGTTTTACTGTCGGAGATACCGAAGGTGATGGCTTAATAGCAATTGTGTGGTTAGAATGATGGCCAGCTTCATATTAGATACCTATTAATTTTCTATTCCAGAATGTTATTAACAGGGATAGCAGTGAAAATTTAGTGTTGTTACAGACGCTTTGTTTATTAAACTGCTATTTTATGACCATATCAACTTTCAAAAAAGTGAAATTCGATTTATGACTGTAGATGCAGTTGGTATCGGAAAGGTTTTCAGTTACGCTTTGGGATTTTATTAAAATATCTGATAGGTATATGACAAACTATCATTATCATAGTAATTCGATCTTGATTATTACATCACGTCTTGTTGTTAGGATCAGAAAATCGCGTCTCGTCATAATCCGGATTTTCTGATACTGTCAACTCTACGTGATGTAGCAATCAAGACTGCGTTACAGTGATAACAATATATATTTATTATCCATATAGGCCTTAATTGTTTCAATCACATTTCTCGTAATGGTCCTAACTGTTTCTGAACCAAATGATTAAGAGGGGCCGGGAGATGTAACTATGGAAGTCATTCTGTCTCATTTATTCATGCTGTCAACTACCACTTGTACCCCGTTTGCATCTTCCCTAGCCAAGGTTCCGATAACCCTATCTACACATTTTCATATCCAACAGATATTTCTGAGCTTTGGGTCTGTGAATTCCATTGGATGCTGCGGCAAGCCACGGTGTCCAATCAAAATTAAGCTGTTCAAATTTGAATATTGTTCATACGTGATCGAGAGAAGGGGAGCACACAACTTGAATTAACTGATAAATAAGCAATTTTCCAGAGTCGGTCCGTGTTTGCACAAATACCTTTCACTCAAATACACCTGTAATGGCTTCCCTCTGGTACATAAGCAATCTTTCGATGTTAAACTTACAAAGCATCCTTTTTAGATCAATTGCAACCACCGTTTTCGGCGGATGTACAATGCACCACGCTATTGGCTAGTTGGCATTATATACTAAGGGAGGCAACACATGAAGTCCAATAGACGTCACTAGGACAAAGCACCAATATAGCTGTTCGAACCGCCAAGGTGTAGAGAGGGTTATCGGAACCTTGGTTACGAAGATGCCCTCTTTGATGCTTTACTTTGTTGAGATATCCTGAAAAGGCATATAAAGGGAGAAGAAAAGGGAGATAAAAAGCAGTATTTCTGTAATGTGAGGGTGACTTTATAATATAGTTTATGGCTTGTATGACACAAAGCCATCGATAGTTGACTTTAATGACACTGGCAAATAAATGTGATAAGGGATTACTATGCTTCATTAATGCGGGCTACATATTGCAAAACAAGTAAACAAAAAGAACAAGTAAACATACTAGAGAACAAGCTAAAGGAAGAAAAATATATCTGTGAGAGTAGAGTTGAATTTGGAGACAAACACGGTAACTGAAGCAATAAATCATAACATTACTGTAGCAAGCAGAGTCGAGTTGATTGACAAACTGGAGAAGTGAAGTGTCAAGTGATTCACGATCAACTCGATTAATGGTAGAGTCAAGTAGGAGAACACACCTGATAACTACTAATGATAATTTGTGATATGTGACAAATGTGATAATGAAAATCAAATGGATCACACTTGAAATGTGAACCTAAATAATGTAGTAAATTAATGAATATGTGAGGAAATGTGTTATCGTGATAATAGAAGAACGAAACTAACAACTTACAGCGCGTTAAGCCTGACCTTTACGTATATGATACGTTTCAAAGTAATCGAATAAAATATGAACCAGACAAGAGAACTGGATAATGCCTCAAAGTAAGGAAAACTTCATTTGCGAGACTCTAAACTTGGTGCACCTCGCACCTCCTGCATATTTGATGGCTAGACAGACCTAATCTAATTCTTGCGAACTGTCCTGCAAGCAGTGATAATCGCAAATATAAGAGATTTGTACAAGTATCACTACCCTTTGACAAGTGTACTCCGTCTGATCGGAATTTAACCCTGCAATCCTCGCCTTTAACTTAGAATGGAATTTACCGTTATGCTCCAAGGTAACAGGTGACCTCTGTCCGTAGATATTAACTCACAGACCATGCAAGGTGGGTGAGACCACAACATAACAAACGTGAAAGAATATTGTATATCAGAATATGTTTGACATTGTACTTAGGATATCATTGTAAGCCAAGTGAAATCTGTTTAATGGCTTGTGCGTCAACGTCACAATCTGCTGGTATATCATTGTCGCCTACGGAACATAAAAGATGAATAAAAGACATGTAAAATTTCAACCATTTTCCTACTGTTCTGCTTCCTAACACCATAAAACCCGACAGACATGACGTTTGTTAAATTGAAATTAAGGACTACACTTTTATTTGTGCCAGAGAGAAGAAATCGTGCCAGCCATTTACAAATTTCCGGGGTTTTTATTTCGTTGTAGTTCTATTATTAGCAACATAACATCTGAGAAGTAAAATATCAGTTATGATCATCATCATTAATTTTATCAAAACCGGTACACAGTCCTTCGTGATCCTCCTGGTCATCAAAATTAACACCTGGGGCACCTGTTTCAGATCCTCTTTCCTGTGGATACGCGTGTGTATAGACCGTAACTGCAATTACCTGTCTGTGGCAAATACTGGATGCCGCCGGGTGCGTGCAACGACCTCTCCCCATAGAAAATCATGGCACTGCAAGTGTTCTCCATTTAAAAGGAATAAATAGTTTCATTGGTTTGGGGTTGAGGAGTCGGGAACAGCGTTCTCTGTCATCTTCTGCGCCAGTTTTTTTTTTTTTTTTTCAAACACGTGTGTTTGTCATTCTTTCATTCTGTGAGAAATTCGTAGTCCTCGTCATGCATTTCAAAACATTGTAGATTATATTAGTTCTCATACGCATACTGTCTTTAAATTTTGTCAAGGTTTACAACAGTCAGGTACAAAAGGATCATCTTGATTGCAATAGTCGTTAAACAAGTCATCACAAGGGTTCTTGCACAGACGTGAGTGGCTTGGTATTACCTGTAATATATTCTCCAGTCTAACTTTAGTATTCGAAATGATATTGGATATCCAGGTGTTTGTCAAAGTTTAAATATCTCACACACATTTCGCGATGTTCAGAGTTTCCTCATATCATGCCAGTGTCATTAAACCGCAATATATTGATAAGGTTTGCAGGAATATTGTTACCAAAGGTGAAGTGATTGATGAAATGTATTAATTCTACCTGAGTCAGTGGGTCAGTTTTCAGAAACTTGTTTCCGTTGTTTATGTTTTGCCTTTCCTTGATTCAACTAATTTTAGAGGACGACACTATGAAAAATCCATAATTGTGTCGTTTCAACTATCTGTTAAAACTGCTGATCATGCCTCGTATGGTTTACATCTTTATAATTTTCTGTTCTTCGAACACAAAGTAGGTTATTAAGTCATTCTTCGCCAAACAAAATGATTTCAAAAGTTCAGTGTGACTCAAGGTTTTGCGTTCAGTTACGATTTTCACTTTGTCTTCAAAAATAGTATTTTCAGCGACTTCAATAACGTTTAAAAAAAAACTGACATTAAAACCTGATTTTCCATTTGTAAAATGTATCCATCTCAGTCAAAATTATAGGCAAATATTCGGTTTGAAACAACTGGCGACAGCTATCATACGTTAAAATAGGCTTCGAAGAGTTTTTTCCCTTTATACGTAAAATTTGTTCCTTGAGCCAAGGTAAAGGTCACGTGAGAGGAACGATAAAGTTTGTCTGCATTGGTGTGCTGCCAGGAAAATGTCTATTTATATCGATACGGAATGTGAAAATAAATGTCCGGACCAGTTTACTTGGTTAGTAATTAGCCTCAAATACATTGACCGCCACAGTATGCGTAAAGTCTCGCATACCATGGTCCTGCTAAACATTCATTGCCATAATGAACTTGGTGTTTAGAGTATGTTGGTCAACATTTTAAGATATATCACGAATTAAATTTTATCAAATATCTTATAAAATTGTTACTGAAGATATGTAATATAATATGATGGAGTTCTTGATAATGTACACTTCTTATGTAGCTAGGTAAGATATGTTTGATACCCCTATCCTTGAAATCACATTTAATGACGCTCTTCAGGAGTTTGGTCTCCATATCATTTCATTTCTACGCGACGACATCATTTTCCTCTCCTTTATCAATGCATTGTTAATAAAATCAGGGCCTTTTATTGTAGCCATACGCAGAGGGTTCAAAAGATGGAGATTCAGTAAAACCCCGTGTTACGAATATGTAATTTAATTGCTTGTGTCTTAATGTTTAATTCCTTTTTATTGTATTTTTGTATCATTACATTTTATTGTAATGATTATTTTCACGGGATCTGATATTTTTGAAAGAGATATTATGTTTATATAAAACGTAGTATGACTGGCATAAGCACGATTTTATCCTGCCTTGGTTTGTCGATTGAATAAGGTCATTTTCCTGGCCCACGTGAAACTGCATTGTTTATTGTGCTATTTGATGATGAAATAGTCACGCGTTTCATCGTGCGCGCTTGAAATGACGTCTTAGTTCAGTTTAAAAATACTCAGATCCCCGTGAAATATTTAGTCGTACAACATATCTTCAAGAAGAAGGATATATTTCTATTAGGTGCCGTAAAGAGTTGTATTTTTACATCTTTGGAGCTCGAGATGTTTTATCATTGATGACAGCTTGTTCAGAAGTTCATCTTTTTTTTAGAATATAATAATTTATTTCCTGGAGAACTATACAAGTGACAAAGACATTCGATGGAAATTTATTCTAAATTGAGACATTACAAGTTGTGATTCAACGTGGAACTCTTGACATTCGTATAAAGACTTCACCTGACGTCATCATCCTCCATTTTGGAACGTCATCAAGATTCGAACCTGGATTCAGTTAAAACTATTTAGTGATAGGACTTGTATTTTTTTTAATACTAGGATAATTGTTTGGATTGTCTTCACAAACTGTAAGTCCTATTTTATATTTTCACCTTTTCACCGTGTTTTCTAGGGAAAAACATTATTTTTGTTAAAACTTACAAAGCTTGTTGGTTTCACTCTTTTCTTTTGTTACTTTTGAACGAGCCTATACGTAACACCCCGTTGCACCATCTCGAGTCGATCACTGCATACAGATTTAATTTCAGTATAGAAATTACAGCGACTCTCAAAGCTTTGAACTGTATTTTGACCTCTAAAAATTATATCATCTTCTCTGATTGTCTTTCCACATTCAAAGGCTTAATATCCCAGATATAAGAGAAACATTACATTTTCGTAAAAATCTGGTAAAGGTATTCTGTACTGATAACTGCCTAATCACACTGAGATAAAAGGTAATGAAAAGGCAGACAGAGTACCCAAAGATAAAAGATAATGATAGGGCAGACAGAGTACCTAAAGATAAAAGGTAATGATAGGGCAGACAGAGTACCCAAATCTAAAAGGTAATGAAAAGGCAGACAGTACCCAAAGATAAAAGGTAATGATAGGGCAGACAGAGTACCCAAAGATAAAAGGTAATGAAAAGGCAGACAGTACCCAAAGCTAAAAGGTAATGAAAAGGCAGACAGTACCCAAAGATAAAAGGTAAGGAAAAGGCAGACAGTACCCAAAGATAAAAGGTAATGATAGGGCAGAAAGAGTACCCAAAGATAAAAGGTAATGAATGATAGGGCAGACAGAGTACCCAAAGCTAAAAGGCAATGAAAAGGCAGACAGTACCCAAAGATAAAAGGTAACGATAGGGCAGACAGAGTACCCAAAGATAAAAGGTAATGAAAAGGCAGACAGTACCCAAAGCTAAAAGGTAATGAAAAGGCAGACAGTACCCAAAGCTAAAAGGTAATGAAAAGGCAGAGTATCCAAAGCTACCCTGCAGTAACCCTTTTCAATTGTTAGATCCGTTATACTGACTTCAAATATTATACAAATCAGGATGTTCGTCACATTTAAACTGTAGTAGAAACTTCAGAGCACTAAACCCACCTGTGTATAGAACACAATCAGATCGATTAGTTGGTATTTTGAATATCAGGTATCGAACACTCATTCCCGACTAGTACATACCTCCTAAAGGGTGAAGGTTGTCCAGAGTGCATACCATTCCACTGCCCACTTGCAGTAGAACACGTTCTTTTCGAGGGTGTATGATGATGTACCAAAAAAATGAATCTTGGACATTTTAGGGATTACAGTTTCATTAAAACAAATCATTCCTTATGTTTTAATGATGCTACGTCTGTTATCTTTTATTTTTCATTACATATACACTTTACAAAATTGTACCATCTTGACATGATATATTTATCTCGCTCTTCTTTGCGTTTAAATTTATTTAGAAGTACTTGTCTTTCAAATTTTGTGCAATTAATTGTACATTTTTTTAACTTTACCTTTAATTGGCACCATGTAGCGACTATTCTGCCGTGGTGTCGAAAAGTGCTACTAGATAAATACAGGTAGGCAAGAGACACTGTGTGACGTACGTGATCGGCACAGTAATAGATCATCCTTACGATTTGTTCTACACGAAGTAAGCCACTTTCCAGTAGTAGGTTTGGTGTACTTAAGCTACACGAAGTAAGCCACCCTCCAGTAGTGAGTTTGGGGTAATTAAGCATAGTTTTCATTACGGATATACAGTTTTGCTCGTAACGTCCAATATGATGTATGCATTTATTTTATAATTTTAACCACCTTTCTGTAAATTAATGCAAAATCTTTGCATGCTATAGCCTGATAATGTATTTTGTCCACACGTGTTGCAACAATATATCATAATGGTTTTGTCCAAATTTTCCTCCAAGGAATTAATAAAATGAAAATTGGCAGTTACCAGGAGCAAAGATGTGCTTGGCAGAATAATTATACTTTGAATACTTAATGAATAATTTAGTAAATGAAAGTATTAAAAGAAGACAACCCATACAAATGTTTAACTTGCAGCTACCTACATCAGATGTCCCATCTAGTTTGCCGTCTTTTAAATAGTATATATATATATATATATATATATATATATATATATATATATATATATATATATATATATATATATATATATATATATATATATATATATATATATATATATATATGTATCTTAATTGATTTGTTTCATATACCTTCTACAGCATTTTAACATCATGACCTTTTATCCTGTTTAAGTATCTTTTTGGGGAAATTTTTCTCTTTCTTACGATTCGTCCACCTCTTTAGTTTTACATGTTTAGAAGCTGAGTTATAATTCACATTGTATAGCCATTATGGCCTTGATATCTCTTTCAACGCTAATACATACATACATACATTATACATACATACTAGGCCGATACATCAGCCCTTCCCCCGTGATGATATTGATTTTCGGGTGAGGGGCTGATATCACCTATTCATTAAAACCTGCAATTATCTGCATCCAAATCTGGCTGCACACATCGGTGTACATTTTATACACTTACCGGTATTTCTGGTGGCTGTGCAGCTACCGTCGGCTGAAGGGTTCTTTCGGTGATATGTACATTATATTTCCGGAGAAATTGTTATGTTTAGTGACTTGTAAATCCACATGGAATAGCACAACCATCTGTCATGCGGCCATTTTGAATTTCGCGCTTGATATGGCTATTACCAATTACCGGTATGTGTCTAAAGTGGACGCATGTTTGTTCCGGAAAGATTTGCATGCAGCAAAATTCTACATTTTAATGAACAGGCGAAATCAGACCCACATATCATCCATCAGTATCAACACAGATTTGGGGGGTTGATTTATCGGAATAACATACATACATACATACATACATACATACATACATACATACATACATATTCACAGACAGCAGATGAACCAGAGAGTTGTGAATGGGTACGGATATCCGTCTTTGCTGTACATAAGGTCGACTAAGACACCCAAAATAATCATAAGGACAAAAAATGGAATTAGTAGGGACCTGCAACCCCTAATACCCAGGTAAATATTTGACCGCATGATATGTACAGTACTATAGGAAATGTAAAAAGATGCTGATTTGTATTATTGATGTCCGGTATCCTCGATCATGACAGAAAAAGGAACAAGTCGAAGAAGATACATATTCAGACTGATTGACATACATACATACATACATACATACATACATACATACATACATACATACGCACATACATACATATGCGATTTGGGAAATCTTTTCCTGACATACTAGACTGGAGCAAACTAGCTTGTTAACCGGCGAATGAACTTTAGGATAATGACAGTTTGCAATATAATATATTTGCACTAAAAAATCAAGAAACCGATTAATTATACAGTGCTGAGTAACATGCTAAGTTTTAAATACCGTTCTACAAAGAACCAATGAATGAACTGCCGAGATCATTAAAAACGACTTTATATGTTAACATAACTTTGTATGTTTGTGCTTAATGTCAGTAATTCTCGAAAAAGTGTGGTTTATTCATTAGCATCGATACTGAGCATTTCATATAAAAAGTGCACTATTTCTCAAAACGTTGAGGAGGTATTTTCTTCAATGGACAGGAAACAGGTGTTGAAATTAAGCAAAAATATTTTATACCTTCATTATCATCAAATATTTAACAACGAGTTCTTGAGATATTTTATAAGACAATATACTTATCAGATAAAATTAGAAATGTTTTAAGAAAACATGCTTCATCTGAAAGAAAAGTTTTAAAAAATATTATAATACCGACGACAAAGTGGCACACTTAAGAAATGCATAATAACCATATAGACATTCTCTGCGTCTATCTGACGGTCTGCAATTCTATGTACATAGACATATATTAAGATAAGTTCAACACTAATTATGAATGGATTTGTACAAAAATTAACTATGAATAATACGAAACATAAAAGCCATTCTGTACTTGGAGATATTGGCAAACTGAAAAGACATCCTGCATATTGCGGGAACTTGGTGTGGTAAAAGATTTGTCGATATTACTTATGAGTATTCTCAGGGATTGGCATAAACATAATTTATTTGCTAAATCATGCAAAAGGGATCGTGTTATAAGTTCTCGCACTATTAGATATGCCCTTCCTTATACAAATACAGTGATACAAAAATATCACACGTGACACGTGGAAAAAGTAAAAGAATAAACAGCAACAAATTAGGTGTGATGATATTTAATGGATAAAACTTCAAGAAAAGGAAACATGAGGTGAGATATCCAAGGTAAGTAAACAACGATGTTACCAAACTTTGAAAGGAATCTTATTTAGTGTGTAATGCACCTATAACACTACCAATTAGTCATTATATAGTCTGGAACAGAGTAATACTAATAATAGCCTATATATTTACAATCAAACGAACAACCTTAGTTGAAACTCCCCCAATCTTTAGTACACTTTGTTAACAACTTAAACATATTCGAATTTTGCTCAGTTGCAAGTTCAGGTGCACCAAACAGAAGTGTTTTTAGAGATCGGGACGGGACGACTAAGTATTAGATTTTGCCTTTGAAATATATATTGAGTGCGTATGAAACTATAACGATAAGCACTCTCTGCTTCTACCCTACAGCTGCATAAGGGAGCGTCTATAAGGTAATTGTCGTACAGATCTTTCTTGAGGTCGTTACATTGATTTCTGATCCTGGTATGCATATTAGCGTATTTGCGATCACCAGAAAGATAATGAAAAGGAACACTATTATTTATCGGGGTAATATACTTTTTACATATTAACAAACATCTTTCGGATTTGACATTTTCATGTAGGGTATTCGATATGAGTATAGAAGACTTAAGGAAGGATATTTTGTTATTTCATGTCTGTAATTTAATATAAAGAAGATTTGTCGATTACGTAAATTGTATCATGTCGTTTCTCCAACCAAAAGGGGTAGCAGTTTAATTAAATGACTTGGTGAATCATGATAAATATTTCTATGAAAAATGCCTAATTTGTGAGATTTTCGTTCTTCTAAGAGATGGGGCAAGTCGTATTCCTCATACACATTGTGTGTATGCCCATTTCTGGTTTGACCTGTGACTATCCTGGGAGTCAATAATTGAAATCTCTCTAATTTATCTGAGTTTGCTTTTGAACATTCATCCCAGACGACATCTGAGTTTGCTTTGGAACATTCATCCCAGACAACATCTGAGTTTGCTTTGGAACATTCATCCCAGACGACATCTGAGTTTGCTTTGGAACATTCATGCCAGACGACATCTGCATATTCTCAGGTATTAAACCGATCAAATTTGGCAGATAAAAATGGACGACCATTCGAGCTGATTATGCAGTTGTTTAACACGAAGCTTCCTAGGATCACAAAATCGTTTGCTCTTGCGGTTAGACGACATATCTTTCTTAAATACTTAATACAAATAATGAGATGCCTTCACAAAGAATGGACAAAAGCAAATATACAAAGCTACAAGATGTACACCACAATAGTAGCTATCTCTAACATTACATCTTTCTGAAATATATATATGCACAATACACGTCTTGATTAGGCACAAGGAAACAATAGCCTAATCCAATGTTTTAGGAGGGTGTCTGTGATACTGAGTTAATCGTTGGATACAGACCTCGATCTGACACCGGATGTGCAATTGGACCTCGTAGTACGTTTCGCTCTGAATCCAGTGGTGGCACCGTCTTCTCGAGTTCATTTGGTTCATTAGAGACTTGTCTCTTGACCACAGTATTCAGCTGTGTATCTTCAGCTTGCTTGGACAATAAAACATTATCTTCATCTTTGTACACCACTCCCTTCTCGGAATGTCCTCTCCGGTTTGGTTCTTTTCTCTTGCATTTCCGAATTTTAAATTTTAGTATGCAGTAAACATTGGCAGCAACACTGGCGACAAATAATACAATGAGGGCAAATGGCCACCATGAGATGTATGTAGTTTCCGTTGAACCTAAGAAAATAAACAATAAGATTATTGAATTACCAGAGTACGAGTATGTGGTATTAAGCATTAGTCTTTTTGAATATGCTGACGTATTTTAGATGCTGTGATTATTGTACATTAACATCTTTATAAAAGCCACTCTAAACCAACGGTGGCCAAACCGCGGCTCGCGAGCCGCATGCGGCTCTTCTGTGTTCACATTGCGGCTCGCGAACAATTTATGAAATTAAAACTTTTCGTTTGAAATATATAA